>JACXGI010013033.1:0-21586 GCA_016801175.1 Esox masquinongy | reverse complement strand
CCCCCCCCCCCCCCCAAAGCGTGAAGATCATTGGCACCCTTGTTCTCAGTTGTTTGTCCACCCCTTGTTGTCAAATACAAAATAAATATGTTGCTTAGATCAGTACTCAGCCCCTGTGCTGCGGAACGTCTCAGTTCACACAGATGAAAGAAATTGCCATTGAGAATCTGTGGCACTACTTTCAAGTTGCAGTCCACAATTGACCTCCACCCTGAACTACCTGGAGCAAATCAGCCAAGAACAATAGACCAAAATCACTCTGTTACGGCATGCAGATATGGTACATACTTACACTGAAAAACTTGCAGCAAAATGTGACTCTACAAAATATTTTTGTTTCAGGGTGGAATAATTATTCAACCATCGTACATCAGTATTTTTCCATTGCTCTTTTTTTACACATCAGCCGTTTTATGAAGGTCAATAAGAATTTCTCTCTTCACTTGGGAGGTTTTGCCTTTTTTCCATAGAGATGGATGAAAAATGGGCTTCACGTGTGTGTTTCCTTATCTTTATATTTAACGGAAAGAAGGAGACTCAGGCCACAAAAGACTAAGATGTACTGAAATTATTAGCATGTTAAGGCGTTCAATTTTAATTTTGTTTGATTCAATATAATTACTTAATGATGCCTACAACTCAGCCATCTCTTTTCATTCCAAGAGGCTATATTTGCGTTCTTTATTGTGAAGTAAAACATAGTGGGCATCTCATTCGGTTGACTGGATCTAACGTAGAGGCAATGAATAGAAGAAGCATTCTGGCTGTAAGCCTGATGAGGAGCCAGCCTACGTGGTGGATTAAGGCAAACTGGCATTGGCATCTTCCCCCTCAACATCAGTGAAACAAACCTGACGATTGCAGAATTTAGAAAGCACAGAAGGTGAAACTCCCTGGTCCACATCAACAGAGCAACTGTAGAGAGAGTCAGCAGTTTCACATCCACGTAGCAGAGGACTTGTCACAGGCTATCAACACCACCGATGTCGTCAAGAGGACGCAACAGCGACTTACTAAGGCGATTGAAGATGTATGGCACGAGTCCTCTCACAGTAGCGCAGCTTCATCCCGACCAGCTGAATCGAGACCTGGTATGGGGACTGCCCTGCACACAACCACGAGGCGCTAAAGCAGGTAATTAAGATGACCTATACATCACTGGGGTCGAGATCCCCATTAATCTGTAGCGTAGGGCTATAGCTTATCCAAGGACCCCACACAGCCCACTCGCGTGCTGTGTGGACAAAATTGAAATGTATCATAGAATAACAGCCCGTACCGACAGGCCCAGGACCTGTTTCAACAAGACATTAGCGTTCAACATCTGAACTGGACAGACAGACTGACCACTGACGCAATCAAACACCAACACGCAGACATTGTCACAACGAGTGCAATTTGTTAACTGACGCTACCAGTGCTTTGTGCCGTTCATTAACGGTCAGACTTAACATTCACTACTGCAAAACTTAAACATGTCCCCATTGCACACCTGAAACCAAAACAGTAGCGGCCGCGTGACTCTTTCATTTGTGATTTTTATTCAGTCTATTGATGTTGTGAAAGAAAACAAGCATTTACAGTGGATATAAAAAGTCTACACACCCCTGTTAAAACGCCAGGTTCTTGTGATGTAAAAGAATGAGACAAAGATAAATCAGGTCAGAACTTTTTCCACCTTTAATGTGACCTATAACATGAACAATTAAATTGAAAAACAAACTGAAATCTTTGAGGGGGAAAAATTAAAAATAAAAAACTCACAATAACCTGGTTGCGTGAGTGTGCACACTCTTAAACTAATACTTTGTTGAAGCACCTTTTGATTTTATTACAGCACTCAGTCTTTTTGGGTAGGAGTCTATTAGCATGGCACATCTTGACGTGGCAATATTTGCCCACTCTTCTTTGCAAAAGCGCTCCAAATCTGTCAGATTGCGAGGACATCTCCTGTGCACAGCCCTCTCCAGATCACCCCACAGATGTTCAATTGGATTCAGGTCTGGGCTCTGGCTGGGCCATTCCAAAACGTTAATCTTCTTCTGGTGAAGCCATGCTTTTGTGGATTTGGATGTGTGCCTTGGGTCGTTGTCATGCTGAAAGGTGAACTTCCTCTTCATCTTCAGCTTTCTAACGGACACCTGAATGTTTTGTGCCAAAATTGCCTGGTATTTGGAACAGTTCATAATTCCCTCCACCCTGACTAAGGCCCCGGTTCCAGCTGAAGAAAAACAGCCCCAAAGCATGATGCTGCCACCACCATGCTTCACTGTGGGTATGGTGTTCTTTGGGTTCAACTTTGGTTTCATCAGACCATAACAGGGTAGGGTGTTGCCACCCTACCCCATAGCCCATTCATATGAAGAATATGGGAGGTTGTTGTCACATGTAGCACACAGCCAGTACTTGCCAGAATTTCCTGCAGTTCCTCTAATGCTTTGGAAATTCTTTTGTACCCTTCTCCTGACTGATATCTTTCAACAATGAGATCCCTCTGATGCTTTGGAAGCTCTCTTTAGACCATGGCTTTTGCTCTGAGATGCAACTAAGAAAATGTCAGGAAAATCCTACTTGAACAGCTGAACTTTATTTGTGATTAATCAGAATCACTTTAAATGATGGCAGGTGTGTAATGACATCTATTTAACATGAGTTTGAATGTGATTGGTTAATTCTGAACACAGCCACATCCCCAGTTATAAGAGGGTGTGCACACTTATGCAACCAGGTTATTGTAAGGTTTTTATTTTTCATTTTTCCCCCTCGAAGATTTCAGTTTGTTTTTCAATTGAATTGTTCACATTATAGGTCACATTAAAAGTAGAAAAAGTTCGGACATGATTTATCTTTGTCTCATTCTTTTATATCACAAAAAACCTGGCATTTTAACAGGGGTATGTAGACTTTTTATATCCACTGTAGTTGAACAGTCCAAACCGTGTGTCCCCTGCTCATATGACAAATAAAACTTGAAACCAACAGAATCCAACACTGTAGAGGGCAAACTGCAACTCATTAACAGGGGGAGACGACAACAACACAGCCTAGGAATAAACAATGATATGGAAATAAACAGAATGTCAATAGGGGGAAAGAGAAATAACAGAGAGGAAATAGTAATTGCAGTCATTTTTCATGTGGGGAGTGGAGCGCATCGGTCAGAAGGGTATCCCTGACAGAGCCGCTTAGTTACCGCAGCGTACCCATGAAGCTTGTTAGCCAGACAGAGAAACCAAATCAATGTCACACAAACGCAAAAAAAAACATCAGTCAGGACACAGACCAGATTGGGCATCCTCGGACTCAGAATAATAGAGAGTAGATGAAGACTGCTGGCTGCCGGGACACATGAAACGGAAACAGGGGGGCAACAAGGACAGGCAGGCAACAATTGCTCTGACAGGGTCAAGGCCCAATGTAGCAGAGATTCCAACACTCACTGGCAACCATTTAGGATGCAATTACAAGCCAAGACATTTGAGAAAAGGATTCCTACCTACACGCGCGGACCGTTTCCCAAAGTGTTTGTTAACATGGAGTTCGTGGTGTACGCTGTCGGGGTCACCTACTGTAGGTACCTGCTGTGCTGGTGAAGACCTCGCCCTGGCCAGTGCCCTCGGAGAGAATGGCCGTGGCGTCGCCTGGAGACGTCCGGTCAAAGGTCAGGGTCCCTGATGTGGTTATCTGGCCAGATGGAGACACGGTGACTGGGTTGCAGAAAGAAGACAGAGACAACTTGTTGATTCATTTAAAAAAAGGAAAAACTGGATTGCTTTACTAACGCTTCATATCATGTTTCCGTGTTACGTTGTTCTCGTCGTATCACAAATCACACAAAAATCGGATTTGCAGGTTACTATTCGAAAATGCTAGAATGATCGGAATTGCTAAATAACATGTATTAATAATTATGATAACAGTAATAAACAGCAACAGAACAAAGTCTCAAAATGAACAACCCCAGAAGTATCATATTTTAGTTTTTACCCTAAACTGGTACAACTGATTCAGTTGATCAGTTAGACACATTCTGCGATTGTTAGTGTGTCACAAATGTGTTAACATCTGGGTATGTCCAAGGAGATGTTTGGGGAACCTCGACATTTACAGTATATTGATGAAGCGGGAATCCCAATTTTGACATTGTTACATTACAAAGTGTTATCAAAGTTGTTCAACATAAATGTTCTACAAAGTAAAAACATAGGTATATAGGTATTAAGCTTCTTTTTTTGTATGCAGAGACAGTAGGAAAAAAAATCTAGTAAATCCATTTCAAATACACAACAACGGGGACAAAAATATTATCTTGAACTACAAGGTACTAGGCAGTAAGACACAGAAACTACTTTACATAAGCTAACCTAATTCGTATTTATTATGGCCAATAGAGCTGGGGGTCACCTAAAACAACAACTATTTCAGAACTTTGCCAGCCATCCAACAACAATGCAACGTCATACAGATACGGTCCAATATTCAATATTTAAAGGGCAGCTCTGTTGTGTTACTGATAAAGACATAAGACTCTTTTTTGGTACAAACAACAATCAACATGCCCAAAATGGCAATTGTCAAGACAAACAAAATTATGATAAGAATATATACAGTGTACCGAGCAAATACCAGCTTAATTTCCCTTGAGACAATGTGGAGCTCAATGACCAAGCTACTATCAACTTATTAGGTGACCAACAACAGACTGTCCACTCACAGGCCTTTTAAAAAACGGTGCCAAAGGCTACCCTGTGGTGCCATTTCGACAAGGTATGGTGATGACTGAGGAGACATTTACCACGCTTCATCTTTAAAGCCCCAGTAACGCCAATTTAACAACTTCCCTCTGAAAGACAGGACCCATTAAAGTAATTCAAGAGGTCTAGAGGAGGAACACGGCTTAAACACTATCCTCCACTAGAAGCCTGCTGAGAGTCACTGTGAGAAATGGCTCTGCCTTCATGTGTTATACATTGTATGTGCGTGCGTGCGTTCGTGACTGCAAGCATGACCTCAAGTACACCGAGGGGAATTTGGATAAATGAGAACATTTGAGCAGTCCTAAAAAAAGCAAAAATGCTATTCTAGGGTTATATTTTCAGTATGACGTCATACTCTTGAAGATGAACTGGCCAATTAGCGGTCTTCACAGTTATGTATTGCAGAATAATCAGATAAGTTTGTTTAACAAGCTTAGTTATTTCTTCAAATGAGTAACTTGTCACTTAAATCTTAAGGATCTTGCTACTTTTACATTTCCATTTTCAATTAAAATCTCTCCCCATAGGCCATGTTGGCAGCAGTTTGTGCTATTCCCATTTCTGAACAAAGGTTGTGGCAGGTAGCTGGCACCGTGTTGAAGCTCGCACCTAGATAGCTAGTGAAACGGCAACTGGCAGAACAAAAGGACAGATGTTACCCTTTAAATCCTGATTGACATATGTAGAATTCCAACCCAGGATAATCAAAGTCAAAGCAGCGGGGTGAAAAAAAGTTTGGTTCAGTTGACAGGAAAGGACATTTCCCCAAGTCCGTGTTAACCATTCAAATTAAGAACACGGCACTCAAATTACAATATGATCAGATAATTTTACACAGAATCTGTCAGACCAGTTGGTAGATTGTAAAAGGGTTTTACAAAAAGTATGGATTTTAATTGGTAAATAATTCAACAATGTAATTTCACACAAGTATTATGAGATTGATACTGCATCTGCCCTCATTATTAGGCTACTTGGGTTAGAGTTAGGAACAGTATACAGTAGCCTTCAAAAGGCAGTGTGTGCCCTCTACTGGGAATTAGAGAAAAGGGGAAAAATTTGATTTGTTTTTGGTGAAACAAAGTCAAGTTGACTTTTCCTTATAAAAATAACGTTCTAATATCGCTGATAACCCAGACCATTTTGTGGTTGGGGCATACCCACATAATTCTATCACAGAAAAAATGCTTTTTAAGAAACTTATTTACCATTTTTTGGAAGTAAAACTATCTCACTCATACAATGAGTTAAACAGGCAGTTACCATATTTTCAAAAGGCCACATTCTACAGGACAAAGATTTGAATTCAAGCAGAGCTTCATTCTATGAAAATGAAATGCCATTCATGTTTTACTTATCATAGTGTACATCAGACACTAAAGGAAACAGTGAAACATCATGACAATTAAAAATACTGTCTGGAATTAAGTTAGAAACAAACTAATCCTTGAAATGGTATGGGTTATTCTTCATAACAGTTTTGTGTGTATGACTCACATGTCGCTCCCGGTGCTAGTGTGATGTTCTTGGTCGGTGGGAGGGGGGGCTCCTTCTTCTCTGAAGCGGTTGGCTGCTCGTTCTCCTTCTTGCGTCTCTTGTAAGGGACAAACAGTCTGACGGGACCAGTCTGGACAAGGAGGAAAAGGAAATGTGCAACGACTGGTGAGGCACAACTGGAGAGAGATAAATAAATGAAGACTTATTTCTTTTCCCTGATTTAATGGAAAAGTTTAATTTATTTGCTTCAACTTATTTGTTTCAAAAGTTTAATTTATTTGCTAGATGGCTTGATTAGTTCCTGTAGCAAAAAGTGTTTGATAAACTGATTTATATGACCAATAAGCTCAGCAAACATGACCTTTGTTGCAGATGGCAAAAGCAGCTATGGAACAAAACACACAGACACTGTAATGTAGGAAAGAAACTCCCCCTTATCTTAGAAACAATAAACCAGTTAGCACATCTTGACGAGAAACCATTCAACTACAAAGAACTTGGCAGACACACAAGAATGACCGGCTGCAGACTTGCCATCAGTGTTATACGTACCATGTTAATGTTCTCCCCTGCATAAGAAGGGCTGTCCTTGGTACACTAGGAGAAACAGACAGATGGAAATCGTGTAATGAGACAACTGAACCGAGAACTTCAAACCTACGCCCTCGAAATGATCTCGGCGATCTACACCGGGCGCGCTTCCCGTCGATTCACTCATCACTATCAAGACAGCTCACCAATGAGAGGTCGTCGCAGCAGGCCGCGCAGGTACACGAGGCAGCGTGGGGGTTGAGGATTCGCTCCTAAAAAAAAAAATAAGAAAAGAGAAATGACACCGCTGAACATTTAACGACGGCGCACGCTGAGCCTCGGCTGTTCCTTCCGTCTTCACAGCCGAGACAGAAGCAGCAGGGGGCGCCACATTATCTCGGGGCACCACGCCGCGCAGGACGAGTGGGCCGGCTCACTCACCTGGATGAGGCACTGCAGGGGACGCCCCGCGTAGCGGATGCTTCTCTTCCAGTCCTTGCTGCTTGCCCGGCCTGACATGCCCTCAAACTCTGTGGGCGTGTACCAGTGGTTGTTGTGCTTGATGCAGCGCCCCTTTCCGCCTATTGGTCAGCGAACGGACGGGCAGAGGAGAGAATACAAGAGAGCAACGGAGAGGCGTGTTAATTATTAAGACCCAGCCTCTTCACCGCAATCTGTGTATTTAAAAAAGGCTGTCATCAGGGGAAATGTGAATTAATTCAGACAGTTCTGAGGAGATGGTGTTAAAACCAGACAAAATCGGAGGACCCGTCTACCCTGTTCAGTCAATACTCAGCTTATTCAGGACAAAAACTAAATTCCAGTCACACTCATCTGTCTCACCAGTCGTGATAATGTGATTACAGAAAGGGCTTTGGTTTCCAGCCTCAGCTATGGAAAAGGATGCAGTTTTCATCGCTAGGCTTAGAAACCATCAGAAATCCAGATTCCGATCTGGCTCCTGTTCTAGCCCTCTAATCGGGACTGGTTTTGACCTGGGACACCAGGTGAGTGCTATTAACTAAAAGGTAGAATGGAAAACCAGCGGCACTCTGTGTCCCCAGGCTCAGTTGAGAACCTGTCTTCAAACCGCCCTATGGCCAGACCTTCACTTACCAGAGCCCAGCCTGTTTTTGTACAAAATGCCACTGGTGTTCCTGCAGCGCACGGGCAGCTCGTTGTTGTACACAGACGGGTCCCAGTTGTATTTGGAACCATCCTTCTCCTGCCCTGTGGTCATTGGGGTGGAGGGAGTCTGGGGGCCTGAGGATGACAATAATTAATCAGTCTACAAGCAGTGGGACACCTGAAGTGGGCTTTATAGACCATAATCTGTACAGCTTTGGACACCATTTCTGTGAGCAGTGGTCTTGGCTAGGCATCTCTTGAACAAAATCAAACTGGCTGATGCCGCCACCTACAGGTGTTCAACTACTTCCCCAGCACATTAATGATTGGCGATTGGTAAATGTGTCTACAAAAAGTATGGTATGAAACACAGGTCCAGAGTGCAGCAGAGATTTCCCGGAGCATACCGGCGGCCATGACGTCTGCAGTGGCGTTCTTAAGCCCCGTTGCGTCCACTATGCTGCCATCGGTGTGTACCACTATCAGAGTGGCCTTCTGGGGATTGAGTCCATCGCCAATCTGTAGAGTGGTCCTGCCAGTCTGTCACATGCGGGAGGAGCAGAGTGAAACGTTACAGTCTTTGCAGTTGGAAAGGCCTCGTGACATATTGCACTGTATTTCCATTACCGGTTTCTAATCAGTCGGTAAAACATATTTCAAATAGCTCCTTAAATGATACAGGCCTAGGCCTAGTGAGCGCTAAAGGGCCAATGTATGAAATGAGAACAACAACCTGTTTTATGCTCATTTTGGGGTTCAGAAAACAACTTGGTTATACTCAGCTGGGGCAGCAGCTGGCGATATCAAACACAATTCCACACCACTACTGAAGGACGCCACAAGATATACTTATTCAATATAACCCTTGTGAAAACTTACAAGAACATGTTCAGGGATGGAGGCTGTGGTGGCCATGGTTGTGTTGAATACATTGTCCTCCGTTGCTTGGACATCAGCGACAGTGACTGTTGTGACTTCTGATGGGAGAAGATGCTTCAGTAACATTCGCTATCTATCCATGTTGCAGTGAGTCTAACCATGTGAATTACATGAGCGGCTGGATAGGGATACAAAACTGTAATTGCAGTCAAATGTTGATCCTGTAGCATAATATATTTAGGTAGATGGTAACATGGCAGGCTTTAGTTTCAGATGTATCCAGTTAAATACAATAATAACGATGTAATGTGTAATATTCAGAAGGATAACGAGAATCATGAAATTCCAAGCGCAGCTGTAGAGATATGCAACTTATTATACAAAGCCTGGTTAGACAGTACATATAGTACTCAGTCTCAGACAGTACAACACAAATGAACGAGGTTTAAATAATCAACAGCCAAATGTGCAAGGTAAAGCAGAAGTCTAGTAACACCGCAAAGCAGCTAGCTTGATGATTAATGTAGCCGGCAAGCAATCTGCCTTCCCAAACTTGCCTGCAAAAGCAGTGTCGGCATCGTCAGGATTCGGCGAGGACTCGGCTCCAATCTCGATGTTTCCCGGTTCTTCCATTACTGTCATCGTAGTAACTTCGGCCTCCGACTCGGTATCCGAATCCACCCCCTCCTCTACCGCTTGAACAGCAGTGTTTATGGACGCCTCGTCCAACGCAAATTCCTTCGTTGCCGAGTCCGCCTCGTCCATTTTCCTGACATACGATTTCAGCCGAACCTCACCGAGAAATAATCGGAGAATATGGCACCCACCGGATTTTTTAACGCTGTGCAAAAAAGCTTGTGCACTGGAATTTTTATTTGCGCTATTATTTATTTCAAACCATATATATATATATATATATATAAAACGATCAGATGTTAGAAATGGCGTCCTACGTTCTCTTTATGTCTTTCGTGAAGTCTGACAGGAAGAAGATGCAGCGAAAATGACCGAAAGCAAGCGACGTCACAGGAATAGAGGGTCAAGCGTGGCTTCATATGTGTACCACAAGGTGGCAATGCTAGATTAGATTCAACTTTATTTTCATTGAACAAGTTCAGTACAACGAAATGCAGTTAGCGTCTAACCAGAAGTGCAAATCGAAGAGGGCAGACATTTTACAAGTATTAAGTCCTTGATATAGTTGTTGACTTTGTATTTTGTCAATAGATTTCCACAAACTGAAGTGAAAACCCCACAAAATCATGACCATGTAATGGAAAACATTTTCAGCTTTGTGAAGTAAACCATCTGTAAATGAGTGAACTCCTGTATCCATGGCCAGAAAAAGTTACAACTTTGAAACTGAGGTTCACACAAATCCACAGGCAACAGTAGTTTCATAATGTTTATTACAAACAGAACTATTATTCAAATAAAAGGATCATCTTGTTATGCATTTATTTTGGAAAATCAAGAAAATATACATTACTTACACTTGGAATTAATAATAGGAATTAGTGTAATGCTAAGGAATGTAAATCCAAACTCCAGAACAGATTTGTAAATTAGTTTGCCTAAACCAATGGGTATTGAGCCAAAATAAAGTTTCAGTTTGGTAAAGTTAGAAACAAAAAAAATATATTACAAAACACAGAAGTACAAAAAAAAAAACAAGGCCAATTTAATTGCATCTATGGTCAGTACATCTGGTCTTAGCTCAGTATTATGAAAATTGAACTGGTGCTTTCCTAGACATTTGGCCAATAATCTCTAGGGCTAATCATCCATAAAGATATATCCTGCAATCAAATGCACCTTGTGTTTTGTGAGAGCAACTTTCAGCCTTGCTATTCACAATGACAATTACCATGATTGGTTTCTTAAATAAGGTATGTACAATAAGTCTCATATAACTGAGATATTAATTATATATACAAATTAGTACATACGACGACATTCACACCATTTCCACCAGGCAGAAGGAGGAGAGTGGAAGATAAAAAATGTCTATCCAAAACCTTCACAATGAGTGTCCTTCATATCTACTGAAAAGGAAGCAGTGAACCACATACTAAAGTCAGCCATAAAATCTTGTTATAGTTCAGTTCTGGAGTCTGTAGATTAGGTAGTAGAGCAGGAAGAACACGAACACCAATCCTACTGAGACATAGCAAAGAATTTTTCGGTTGTCTTTTCCAGATCGCACCATTCCTGAGAACCTCTTCACACTGCCTGTCAACAGTCCCATAGCACTTAGAAAATTGGAATCCTAGAAAGGGGAAAGGAGTGAATTGTTGAACTAGCTACCCAGATTAGGAAACTAATTTGATGCAGAACCCAGTCAGCCAGCCCCAAAGACCCACTTATTACTAACAGCTACAGTATGTATTACAGTATGTATGACATTTATATTTATTTATATTTCCAACTTGAAATTCCATGGCTAACTGCGCTATGTTGGTGATTCTATTCAGAGATTATGCAAATACAGACAACATATTACACATCCAGCCCAAAATTACACAAGTCTCAGAATGCACCCTTAATGCAAAAAAACAAGCATGGTTTTAACCTCCTTTAACAGATGCAGCCAAGAGTATTTGTTAAATGTCCATGTTTTCCCGCCATCCTTGCATTAAACACAGGCGTTCAGAGCACATGATAGTCAGCACAGGTGGTCACGTCATCTTCCATAAATAATTGCTACAACATGGACATTGTCAGTGTGGGAAAGTTAACACTATGGTGTCGTCATTACTGACCTGAAAATTAAGTACAATACATTTCCAAAACTAAAGAGTGCAAGGCGTATTTGCATGTTACAAGGCACTTTGGTTCTGTAGGCGCTAAATTAATCACAGCAGACATGGAATGACACATGCAGGCTCACCCGGGGCATGCTCAGTACTTACCATGCCATCCAAATATGAATTCTGTTCTTCAGCTTCTTTGTCAATGTCATAGGCAAGCTTGAAAGTAAGAATTACACAGAAGTGAGAATTACACAAAAGATTTACATAATAGGAGCTAGCTCTTACAATGATACCAACTACTTTTAATGTGAAAGGACTACTTATTGAAAAGCTTTTGGTAGCAGAGATGATCTGATCAGTAGTCACACAAACCGATTTTAATCTGGAAACTTTGGACGCCAAATTGTCAGCCAGAAGCTTGTTTTCTGCGTCCAACATATCGTCAACAGCACCATGTCCTATCACGACAAGGAATAGAGTGAATGATATGAAAGATATCTACTATCACAGACTAGAATAGTATCTAATGTTAGCTAGTATCAGAGCTATTTTCGAAATCAACGATTTGTTCAAAAGGTGGGACTATCCAGCTGGACAGATTTTTGGTGATCATGTGACGGCTCTATACCGCTCATATACTACTTTGCATGGTCTAGTTACAGGGATACTCAACTCTCAGCCTACGAGGTCAGGAGCCTGGTGGTTTTCTGTTCTAACTCATCATTAATTGTCTCCACCCGGTGTCCCATGGCTAAATAAGTCCCTGAATAGAGGGTTGCAATTAAAAAAATGGAGTGGAACTGACATCGAGGTCCAGTGAGTTTAGTTTGAGGGGTCTAGAGTACCTCAATTTAGCTGAGTATACTCAACCACATCTTTAGTAGAGGTCGTTTCGGTTAATCTATGCGACTTCATCTTCGAATTAATATGAAATTGAGCTTTTATAAAAACGATGATTTCACGAAAAAATAACATCGTATAAATGTTTTTTTCTTTCTAATAAAAGCTACATTTTATGTGACGCCTGAGTTTCAATCCGCATATCGCTCCCTAGTCAGATAGTCTGTAAAAGTACATGTTTTAGAGCCTATCGGTAACGTTACAGTTTTAAGATGAGTTAGACACATAACAAACAATCTAAAAACAATACTTCCCAAACGAGTCGTGAGTAAACTCTTCGTTAAATAATACGTTTCATCAACATTTATAATGAGTACGTGGCAAGTTACCTCGATTCCAGTCGGCCATCTTAGTTGTTGGCGTTTGACAGAATATTTGCGTTTCAGTAAAAAATAAATAAATATGGAAGCCCGTTGAAACAGGTTACGTTAGCGTTTATTTCGTTCACGGCGATTGACGACCGTGCAGAGAATGTGTTCTCGCGAGACACAAAATTTAAGCAAACCGCAAGTAACTCCCAGGTCGCCTCCAGGTCCTCTACGTTAAGGTCACAGGATCATGCGGCTTATTTTCAAAATAAAAGTCTCCTTAAAACCACAGCTACTCAGGGGCACTTAAAGGGTGCAGTGATAAGCCATTGCCTTTCAATTAACAGGTATGTAGTCAGGGATGGGCAGTATTTATGATACACATATTTAAAATACAAAATAGTATTTTGTAATTTGTATGTGATAGGGTTGATGAAAACGGCTTCATATTTTGTATCAAAATACTTCAGTGTTTTGTATTTTGTAGATTGAAAATACCTGAAAATATAAGAGAAAATTGATCCATTCCCCGAAGAAGGTCAAGGTGAAAAACGTGTAAGCAGCTGGTGTTGTGCCAAAAAAATCCCCTCTGCCGAAAATCTCAATAAGGTATATCTGTAGACCGCAAGGTGGGGGTGTTATTTAATATGGGGGTTCCTGAATATTAAGTTACGCCCACTGATGTTTACCATTGGTCAGTTTAAATGGGGGTTCCTGAATATTAAGTCACACTTACTGATGTTCGCCATTGGTCAGTTTTGGGACATCCTGGTTTGACTTTAAATGTGTTGGTTACAGTCAAGGAGACACTGGTGGTTTAGAAAGCTGCTGAGTGCAGTTATAATACATACACATGCACAGTCATACTCACTATGCCTGCCATGGTCAGTTTTTCTTTGAGTAGCCATTGCTTGGTTATATGTGATACATTAGAGGGCCATAATTAGGAGGTTGATGGTTGAGAATGCTGCTTATTGGAGTTACAATATATTGATCTGAGCTCTACATTTTACAAAGTGAAACAGGCCTCCCTTTTGCACAAGTTTATACAGGATTACCATTTATGCATTTTCCATAGATTCAACATATTACACAAATGTGAACATGCTGTGTAAGGTACATTGTGCGGTGGACCTGTGAGCAACAACTTCAGTGTCAGCTAAACTGTTCTGAAGGTCCATTGCTGAGACCTGTGGGTTCTGCTGTGTACATCTGACCAGTTTTCATACAAATCATTGTAATGGTTTCTCCATTCATTGACTTGCACTGTTCAATTTAACAGCATTGTTCTAGAAAGTTGAAATTGGTAACTGGAAGTATTGAATTTTCTATAGCCTGTTGCAGAAAGGTCGCAAGTTTCAATTTGCATCATGTAGAGGTCAGCTCAACATCTGTTTACAGAAATATTAATTTTTCCGGTGGTACCTGGAAGAAACACATTTATTATTCTAGAATAATGACATGGTTATGGACTTTAAACATTGTTAGGAGGAATATATGTGTTACATGTCTTGGAATTGATTATCTGAGGTCTAATTTAACCCTTATCCTAAAAGTTGATTCAATAACATAAATTACAAGTAGAACAGGTCCAAAAGAGCACAACAGACATTACTGAAAATCAATTAATGTAGTCCAAAAACATGAAGTTAATGGCATAACCTAAAAATACAAAATTAAATGATATGCCAGTTAGACAATTAAACATTTAATCTCCCGATCTAATATTCAAAACATTACATTCCAACACTGATCATTCAGGGGTGAGGACTTGTACCCGGTCTCAGAAGAGGCCTGTGCTGGCATTTACCCAGGCAACAGCATCCCCCAGGTCAACAACGCATTTTAGCAACTGAAATGAAAGATCACATCAATCACATAGAAGTAGAGGTGTACAAAGTACTCAACTGGGTTCGGCTGTGTTCACCACTTTAGGGAAGTATCTAATTAAGATCTCATTAACCAGGTAAAGGTAGTTCAAAACTAACCAGTGATCAATAAAATAAAAAGGAATAGTGTAAATGATCAATTAAGGTCATTGTTTAGTTATGAACTCTATTTAGGTAATTTAACTCATCCTTAGTAACTTCCCAAAACTGGTGAACACAGCCAAATACTTGTACTTTTTACACCACTGCATAGAAGATGGCCATGAGAAAATTATTATTATGTTTACATTTCTAAATAATGACAACATTGTATATGAAGCTAAAAAATAAATTCATCTTGCCTGCTTGCATATAGTGGCAGGTGCATCATGCATCTTTAGCTAGTTATAACGTACCCTAATTGACTAGAGCTGGCTAACAAGTAGCCTACCTCGTCGCGTAGCTAGCTATCTTTAAACGTAGCTATATGGGTTATCGTGTTTTCTGTGTTCTGTGACTGGCAAGCTATTCGAATCTGAGATTCAAAGAATTTAGTAGATAAGCGATCTTAGTGAACACGTTAACTATCCCTAAATATATAGCTAGAGGTTGTCATATGGAAGCACTTACCGAAATCTTCGTAATTGACCCTGTAATTCTTCCTTCATAAACGCATGCACTAAATCAAAAACACCACACCAATGGAAACCGTCAAACCACGTTTGGCTGCGTTTCATTGGATTTTTTAAGGCAAGTTGATAGCGTGGGCAGGCATGTTTGCAGTTTTCGGTTGGTTATTTGTTTCAAGTGTATTACTATAAAGAAATCGTTGAAAAAATCGATCATATCTCCCATTTCTTAATCGACTAGTGTTTTCTAAAGTGTAAGGATAATAATTCAGCCATCATTGCCCATAAATTTTTATTTCATTTTATAAATTATATTAATAATCTGCTTATATTGCAACTATAAAGTCAAATTAGGATAAGACCATATTCTTGCCTGCCAAACTCAGTAGTGCCACAAAAAGTATTTGACTATAATAATTTCGGGAAGGCCATTTTCCTGCCAAAAAGTATTGTCAAATACTTTTTGTCATCGATTGCTACCTTGATGTACACAATTAAATTAAAGCTTTTTGCTACGAAGATCAGTGAAATATGTTAACTAAACTGTACTCTCAACAAGCAAACAAGTCGCAGCAATAAGAATTGAGAGAGTGCGAGTTCACGCGAGGGGGGGGGGGATTTTCTGCACAACACTGGAAAAATCCTGGCAAACCCGCCTTATAAGAGAAGAAAGAACGGTAAACTATACTACATTAACAAGGACTTAAGATGGCACATAGAACACATGAAATCATAGGAATGCAATCACCTTACTACACACCTAGTTTATTCAACTATTTATTTTACTTTTTGCTTAATGATGCTGTTTTTTACCAAAAATAGTAGGGGAGAGCGGGGTAAGTTGGCACACGGGTAAGTTGTCACACTGTTCATACCTCCAACACTAAAGGTGCTCTCTCAAAAATCAAATAGCTACTTTAGCTGCATTTCCACTAAAAATTACCCAGAACTATGAGTTCCAAAAACTGCTATTCAAGGAACTAATGGGTTCCTTCAGCCCATTGTTGTGTGCGTTTCCACCGCGGTCTGAAGACCCGGGAAGATTAGGCAAATTAGTCTGCTGACGTGTGCACCATACGCTATACAAAGCGACAGACAGGCATCTTCATTATTTATGCGACACTGCAACACCACAGCAACCTGGGAGGAGATTCAAGTTGTGTTAATCATGATTTATTGGTTTGCAAATGTGGTCATTGAGTCAACGGTGGAAAAGAGACAAGCAGTAGTAGCAAAGCGGATTCAAAATCCCCGAAATGCTGCGAGTTGCAATACAAATAAAGTGAACGGATTTTACGAGTTATCGCGGAGATTGACCATGAGATGACCGATGAGACGGATTTGCGCTATCGCGCACAAAAAACAAGAATGGTAAGATTTTTTAGTAGGCCTGTATACGTTTAAGTAAATAATAATGTAAACTACATCGACATATTATTGGCACCTTTTTGTGTGTGTTTCAGATATGCGAGTACTACAGAATGCGTTGTGTTTCTCCGTTCCGTTTGGGTACACAAACTGTGGGAAACCGTAGTTCCAACTTTCACAGAGGCCCAGTGGATAAAGAATTTAAGGACACGTTTTTGTACCTGTGCCGTCGATTACAACCATAGCTGGGGTGACTGACACCGCCGTCGTGTACCCATTCAAAAAAAAGATCACCATTGCACTGTGGAAACCTGCGTCCAACTCAATACAGGAGCATTTCTCATTTGGAGTCGGCATTACTACGGTGTGTCACTGTACACAATTTCTGCAAATGTTGAGAACGCTTTTGGCAGACTGAAGGGCAGATGGAGGTGCTTGTTAGAACGAAATGACTTGCAACACACACAAGGTCATATCCATGGTGATAGCATGTTGTGTTCTGCATAACCTCTGAAATGAATGGTGATGAGTACAGAGAAGAATGGGGTGTCACTGCATTAAACCAGCCTGACAGGACACTGCCATCCACTGTAGAGGCCAATGGGCTAGACACACGTACAGGTAGGTCTGAAGTATATCATTAGGCCTGTATTTGCGTCTAGACCCTCGGCCTCTACAGTAAATTTGGTTTTACATGTTTGTTCTTTATCTGTGATTTAATAAACATTTCAGCTGTGAGCAAGACAGTGTGTGGAAGTTCTTCTGTTTTCAGATTTACACAAACAGCCACTATACACACGTATTAGGGTGCACAACTATTTATTTATCTGCAAAAATGTCGGTGCAAAATACAAAGAGTACTGTAAACTAACAGCAATTTGTTAATTGGTAACAGCAATAATAATTGGTAGAATTATTATTGAATATTATAGATACGTGAGTGTAATATGCTTATGAATGGTGGCATAGCACACTTCAACTACATAGTGAGAGTTATAAAAATATAGCAAGAAGATAAAGCAATAATATACATAACACTGTACATGGTTAATATACATGATACGGTTTCTTCCGCCTGAGACTCGAGGAATGCCTACTCTCGCCTCCTTATCGCTCTTTACACGGGTCTCCTCAGCCTGATTCTTTCCTCAGTATAGCAGCTGCATATACTGTTCCTGCTGCTCCAGTCCTCGCTACAGGACAGTCCGGTTAGCGTTGTCCATGTCCCTCAGCGCGTCAAGGAAGTCTGTGTCTCTTTTCCTCTTTCCTAAGAATAAAAATAACACTACAATAAATTAATAATAAACAAGCACAGTCGGCATAGCCAACAGCAGTTTTGAAAAATAACTTGTACCGAGTAATCATTTGATCAAGTTGTCAATGTTTAGTGATTATTAGAGACATACAAATGTTAACTAGCATGTCATTAATTATCATTTCTGAAATTCCAGTGGAAATATTACTATTTTCATCTACACTGAACAAAATTATAAATGCAACACTTTTAGTTTGTCATGAGCTGAACTCAAAGATCTAAGACTTTCTCTATGTACACAAAAGGCCTATTTCTCTTAAATATTGTTCACAAATCTGTCTGAATCTGTGTTAGTGAGCACTTCTTCTTTGCCGAGATAATCCATCCACCTCACAGGTGTGGCATATCAAGATGCTGATCAGACAGCATGAGTATTGCACAGGTGTGCCTTAGGCTGGCCACAATAAAAGGCCACTAAAATGTGCAGTTTCACTGTATTGTGGGGTTCGGGGGGGTCCGAAAGCCAGTCAGTATCTGGTGTGACCACCATTTGCCTCACGCAGTGCAACACATCTCCTTCGCATAGAGTTGATCAGGTTGTTGATTGTGGCCTGTGGAATGTTGGTCCACTCCCCTTCAATGGCTGTGCGAAGTTGCTGGATATTGGCAGGACCTGGAACATGCTGTCGTATACGCCGATCCAGAGCATCCCAAACATGCTCAATGGGTGACATGTCCGGTGAGTATGCTGGCCATGCAAGAACTGGGATGTTTTCAGCTTCCAGGAATTGTGTACAGATCCTTGCAACATGGGGCCGTGCATTATCATGCTGCAACATGAGGTGATGGTCATGGATGAATGGCACAACAATGGGCCTCAGGATCTCGTCAAGGTATCTCTATGCATTCAAAATGCCATCAATAAAATGCACCTGTGTTCGTTGTCCATAACACACACCTGCTCATGCCATAACCCCACCGCCACAATGGGCCACTCGCTCCACAACGTTGACATCAGCAAACCGCTCACCCACACAATGCCATACACGCTGTTTGCCATCTGCCCTGTACAGTAAAACCGGGATTCATCCGTGAAAAGAACACCTCTCCAAAGAGCCAGACGCCATCGAATGTGAGCATTTGCCCACTCAAGTCAGTTATGACGACAACCTGCAGTCAGGTCGAGACCCTGATGAGGACGACGAGCATGCAGATGAGCTTCCCTGAGACGGTTTCTGACAGTTTGTGCAGAAATTCTTTGGTTATGCAAACCGATTGTTGCAGCAGATGTCTGGGTGGCTGGTCTCAGACGATCTTGGAGGTGATGATGCTGGATGTGGAGGTCCTGGGCTGGTGTGGTTATACGTGGTCTGCGGTTGTGAGGCAGGTTGGATGTACTGCCAAATTTTCTGAAACGCCTTTGGAGACGGCTTATGGTAGAGAAATGAACATTCAATTCACGGGCAACAGCTCTGGTGGACATTCCTGCAGTCAGCATGCCAATTGCACGCTCAAAACTTGCGACATCTGTGGCACTGTGCTGTGTGATGGGACTGCACATTTTAGAGTGGCCTTTTATTGTGGCCAGCCTAAGGCACACCTGTGCAATACTCATGCTGTCTGATCGGCATCTTGTGTACATAGAGAAAGTCTTAGATCTTTGAGTTCAGCTCATGATGAATGGGGGCAAAAACAAAAGTGTTGCGTTTATAATTTTGTTCAGTGTAGTTGGTTAGCGACGTGGCTAAAAAATACGACCCCTATTATTGGCGACCGTCCTCTATTATCAACCGCCTTACTATTTGTTCAACAGCGTTTTATTTCCTCTTTATTTGTGTTACAAATGTCTGATCACAGTTTTACTTACGTGTTTACTTGAAGGTTTTAGCTACCTCTTATGCCTTCTGGTGAAGAAGGAAAAAAGACAGATCACTGATAATAGCCTACACGATGATGTCTGGTCTGCCATGCAAGTCGAATTTCACAATTTGCAACTTAAATTTCCATACATTACATTTTTAAAGTATTTACCTCCATACATCACTATAAAAAAGAGGTTGTGGCTGATAATAGGGGGACGTCAGCTAGGCTAACAAGATGTAACTAGCTAACATTAGTTTTTGTCTAGAGGAACAATAGCATGGCTAACAATAACATGGCTAGTATAGAAATCAAATATCATGACTTTTCCAAAATATAACTTTATAGCATTTAACATGCATCATGCGAAACATTATGTGATTTACCTTAAACCGACTGGTTATCCAGTTTCTGTGTCTTCCACCATGGCTTCCAACAACGCAGCAGCCGAGTCAATCGTTGCTGTAGCGCCAGAGAAGGCCGGCCTGTGACCCAGCTACGCATGTAGACGGTCAAACCACTTGCTCCGCCGGTCAGAGTCGCTTCTGTTATTGTGATCCTCGATCTTCTTGTAGTCTTGTTTTCATTTTTTAACCTTCTCCCAGCACTGTTTCCCGGTGAGAAAAATGTTCAGCTAACATAACTTGCAGGGTATTTTCGCAAACACCTTGTTATTACGGATTGCCGTTTCCAATTCCCGCTGTATTTGGTCCTCAGCATAAACACAATAAGACCTGGACTTTGTCGTCGGTCCATCTGTCGTTCGATTTCTTCTCCATAAAAGAGTTATTCTGTTTGTAAGCACAATTAACTCCTTTACTACGCTGAGGACGGCTGCAGACATTTAAAAATGGTGGTTGAAAACTTTTGCGAGTAAACCTTACTACTACTCGACCAATTTGAAATGTTCAGCACCACAAGCCCCACCCCAAAAGTTCTGGTACTCTGGGAATGACTACCTCCCAAGTAGGGACTGTTTTGGGGGTAAAATGTAGTTCCTGGTTCTAGACCCTGGTTCCTGCGGTGGAAATGCAGTGAGTTCCTCGAAAGGTTCCTAGTTCCTGGGTATAGATCCTGCGGTGGAAACGCGGCTTGTGGCTACAAGTTCTGTGGTCAACTTCCGGTTCACAAAGTGATCAAGATCACTCTAATCTGAGGTTAGCACAAGTTTCTTATTTTTCCCCTTCAAAAGTAAAAATGTGCCACTTTACATTTTATGCAAGTTAACCTTGTTAGGTATGAATGTAGACAATTATAATTTCGCACTGAGTATATGAGACAATAACATGTCTTTTGATACTTTATCTGCAGTCCTATTATTGTTTTGATTGACATGCATGATTTGGCTGATTCTCTAGGCATGATTGTTTTCATTTTGAGTTTTTAATGAAGTTGAATTTGGTTTGAGGTGACAGGTGACGTCAGTTCGGAGTATTTGGCCTTCTTGGAGATCCTGAATGGAGTCCTGTATGGGGCTCCAGTAGGGGACTCCATAATCCTGCTGGGGGACTTCAACACGCACGTGGGCAATGATGGAGATACCTGGAGAGGCGTGATAGGGAGGAACGGCCTCCCTGATCTGAACTCGAGTGGTCGTTTGTTGTTAGAGTTCTGTGCTAGTCATGGATTATCTATAACGAACACCATGTTCGAACATAAGGATGCTCATGAGTGTACGTGGTACCAGAGCACCTTAGGCCGAAGGTCGATGATTGATTTTGTGATCGTGTCATCGGATCTGAGGCCGTATGTTTTGGACACTCGGGTAAAGGGAGGGGCGGAGCTGTCAACCGATCACCATCTGGTGGTGAGTTGGGTCAGGGGGTGGGGGAAGACTCTGGACAGACCGGGAA
>JACXGI010013032.1:0-21592 GCA_016801175.1 Esox masquinongy | reverse complement strand
TCAAAACTTGTAACTGAAACATATTAGCTAAATTAATATTAAAGCTAGAATTGGGATGGGAGGTGTAAAGAAACATTGAATGCCTGAAAGAAACATCTACTGGAGGAAATGGAAGGATTCCGTTGGGAGGCCCCAACCAAGTCCTGCTGACCAGGAAAACAGCGGAAAAGATAACTGATCCAGGTTCCTGCAAAGGAAGTAACCACTGACTGACTTCAGGCCGATGTAGTTGGTCTGAATGGACGACATGACAGCTCTACATCTCAAGGAAAGGACACCTGGATCCAGGCCAGCCAATGCCGACCAGATCAACACCACTAGCCCATGAGGACAGACTTTAAGGATCTCAACGACATGCCAGCTCAAGGAAGGACGAGAATCAGCGGACCCACCAACGCAAACAACTCAGAGGGTCTTATCGGCAATGAAAAGGAGAACCGGACATTATCATAAGTAACTGCACTCACAACACCTACTAAGAAGCTGAAACACACACACACACTCCACACTACACACTCGGTTCATTGAAGAAGGGGAAAAACATGAATGGGAAAATTTTATCATTTTAACTGACATTAGTCAACAACAATTAAAGATTTGTGGAAATGTAATTTTGATAACATCCAAAGCATTTTTATGCCAACTGCAGGGTAACAGAGCATATATAGTTGACAACCTAGACGTCCCTCATTGGTTTTACTCAGTGTATATGTTTATTACAATCACTGCAAAAGGAAGAGAAAACAACAGTGATAAATTATTATCTTTAGTAAAAATTTAATTTTGTGAATGACAGAAGGGAGAATGGGTAATTATATGTTTGCTAATGTTTCTTCTATGCTTGTGTTGCAGAATTGACATCCACAGATACAACCTTGATCAGTTTAATATTTTAATGTGAAAACAATCTAACATTTGATCTGAAACCTTCAGGAAAACCTCACTCTACCTGGTTCATACTGATACCCTCTTATTCTCACTTACACTGACATACAACACAAGTCCACACCTAGTGTAAAGCCTGGAGTTGCCATGATGGTAAACATCAAACCCAGAAGGGGCCTTAGTCCAGTATGGTGAGTCAACGACCGACACATAACATGAATGCTATTCAATTATCCAGAAGATCAAGAAGGAAGACCAGCGGCCGAAAAAACTGTAACAGAAACAAATAAACTAATTTCTATTTTGTGTAATCATTGATCATGCATGTTGAAATGACTTGTTTGAATTTAAACATCATTAATGATTGTATGCAAAAGTAACTTATGTAAAGTAATTGTAACCTTCTGGTCCTTAAGATCCAGTAAGGTTTCTAGTAATTGGTGTCATTACTTCTAGATGAATAAATTAATTTGTTTTATTGTCCTTTTGGGGACAAAAGGGAGGAATTTATTATCATCCTTATTTATTCATTATCTTATTAGAAGGGTTTTGTATTCTGTATGCTTGATCAATTACACATATACTGAAAGACTTGTGTCTCTCTCTGTCTCCAACTTATAAGGCCAGTGTTTTGTGTTCAGGGGCAGTGATGAATGGAATGTCGGCTGAGTAGGGCCTTGGCTCCTTTTAGCAGAACAGCAGGGGGTTATTATTACTTACACCCTACAGGTGAACAGAGCTCTATTCCGTATTGGGAAGAGCATAGTTAACTTAAGTCCCCATATAGTAAATGTCCAGATTGATATATCTCAGTCTTTGACCGGGTTGTCTGGGCAACCGACATTCTATGATTTTCTGTGTCTCCTGGAGCTATCTGAGTGCAACCTTGCATTTTTAGGCTACCTCATAGTAGCTACTATTCCTTGTATGTACATTCTGCAAATGCTAATTCCGTCATCTGTGCTGTTGGAAGAGAATATAAGCTTGAAACTTGAAATGCACAATCAGAACAATCTGTCATGACGTTACTCTGCTAGTCTCTGTACTCATTTTCTGTTGATGTTGTGACGGTTGTTCCCGTGGCACCACGTAATTAAACTTGAAATAATCAACTGTTATACCAGACTCTGAGAAGTTTTTATTTTAATAAATCGCGAACATTTTCCATCTTCCACAAGTGTTGTGACAATTATGTTATAAAGGATAATGAATATTTAAAGCACCCAAAGAAAAAAAAGAAAAAAAACTCAGCGTACCAACAGTGCCAAATAAAGTGGCAGCAGGGTGTTAAATCAAATAACATAGGCACCGTGACAGCTTATGGCCTTGACAAAAGTAAAAGGGAATTTGTCCCTTAAGCCAACATAGGGAACAATTACAAATAACTAAAACATCTATATATGCCAGTGTTTCCCAATCCTGGTCCTCGGGACCCAAAGGGGTGCACGTTTTCGTTTTTGCCCAGGCACTCACACTCCTGATTGAAATTAAAGACTTGATGATAGGTTGATTACATCAATCAAGTGTGTAACTGGTAGGGCAACATTTGAATCAGGTGTGTGAGTACTAGGGCAAAAACAAAAACGTGTACTGTTTTGGGTCCCCAGGACCGGGATTGGGAAAAACTGATATAAGCACATGTCACATAAATAAAGACATCACTTTGCAATAATAAAGCCAATAACAAGAAAAAGTTACCTAAAATAATCAGGAGGCACTGTAGTAAGCTACATGAATCAGGCCTTACCCATCAAACAACGTACCACAAATAGGCTAAATATCCACCTCGTTGCTCCAGTCAGTTTGGTGGAGCAATTCCCTTCAAGTGTTTATTGATAAAGTCAGTCACAGCAGTCGGGTCGGAGAACTTGTGAAGAGTTCCGCTTGGTAGTGTGACCCTGAGCTCAGCCGGGAAGAAAAGGCCAAACTTGACTCCTGGGCAGGTGTGCAAAAGCCGCTTTGCATTTCCAAACGCTGCTCACCATTTAGCCACAGAGGCAGTGAAGTCCAGAAAAACTGACAGTCTCTTGCCTCTGTATAGTAAGGGTGATGCTTCTCCAGCTTGCCGCAGGATCTGGTCCCGGATGTGGTAGTAATGCACTCTAATGATGGAAAGGCCTTGGGGGATCACCCTTACTAGGTCTAGCTCGCAGTGATCTATGGGCACGGTCTATCAAGGGCTTTTCTTCGAGGTTAAGTGTGTCCTGCAATAGTTGGAAAATAAAGTCAGTCGGACGGGGCCCCTCCAGACCTTCAGCAATGCCCACCAGGCATTTGTTGTGGTGGCGCTGGCGCCCTTACAGGTCCTTGCACTTGTCCCTCAGCACTTTAACCTCAGTCGAGAGTGAAGACACTGCGGCCTGAAGGGTGGTTAGATCATCATTGCAGGACACAGCAGAGTGCTTTAATTCAAGTATGGTAGTGCCTTGTGTAGCCACTATAGTCTGCAGAGTTGCCACTGATGATTTAAATTCTTCCTTAAATAAAAACATTTCAGAGCGCATGGTTGTGGAGAGTGTCAACTTTTGTGTCAAGTTTCTCATATAGGTCCCTTCTGAGTCCCTCTAGAGCTTCTGTGAACTTCCCCAAACTGAGGGCGACGTCTTGACCATCACAGCCCTCCCGCCCCGGCGAATTGCAGGCTGGGGTTGCTCGTTCAGGCGAGCCCGGGGCATTATTGGGGCCTCCTTTTAAAGGTTCTCTTTTAGAGCGAGTATCTCATTTTTCGTCCATCTTCCAAAACTCTTGGAACACCGAAGGGTCAGCTTATATTTCAGAAAAAGGGGCTTAAAAATAACTGGCAAAATGTACACTAGACCCCGGTTGTGAATACCAAAAATTGTGCTGTTCGTTTAACCACCAACCGTGCTAGATTGCTGACGAGAGTTCGCTAAATGAGTGCGGGCTTCTCATAGCAAGTCACATTCATACTGACCATACCGTTTTTTTTAGACGGTATAAAATGTCAGCAATACGTCGTGGGGCGAGAGTAAACAATTAAGAAATTAAACTGTGCTCGAAATTTAAAAAAAAGTTTGTCACAACTTGGAGCTCCGGGAAAACGCATGACGCCATTTTTGCACCCGGAACCCTCCATTGACACCTGCTTTGTGGAGGCACTTGTTGCTGGGCGCTTGTCAGTCTCTCGTTTGTGTTCTCCATGTTGCTTACATACCGCTGACAGGACGGGGGCGGAGTAACATGACTATACATGCGGTAGTATGTTTTTAAGGGGAAAGTATTAACAGGATTAAAAAAATGAAATAACCAACATGGGAAAATTACGTTGGTTAGAGGATCTCATTAGCTTTCGGTTTATGTTCTGCTTGTTCAACAGTTGTTTGATAAATTGCTATTAAACACATTCAGAGAGTATTTGCAATGCTATTTTATTTTAAATTATCATTTTGGCGCTGGTGATTTTCCTTTGGCACTCACTAAAACCTCTTTTGGGGGCTCCAAAAATTCTTCTATGCAGGAAAAACCCTGTAAATAAGGGGTTTTGAGGCCGATGAAATAGCCTACCATGTGAATTATGTCAATTTTCATAGGATGTCAGAGCGTTTGACAGGGCTTGTCATTGTTGCCTTCTGATTCTGGCGGCTATGGGCATGGGATAATATTTTTTGAATCATTATCCCAAGAGCAATATAAGAAGTACAGCTGAAGAGTAGGGCTGCACGATTAATCAAAATCATATTGAAATTGCAATTTGAACATGAGATTTTTAAACTGCAGAAAGCTGCGATTTTGGCATTTTATTTTGTTTTTATGCTCAAATAATTATTTTTACTGGTGTGCCAACTTCGCAATAATCATATTCGTATTTGTATAAAATTTAGGCCTATTAGGTGTTGATTTTAGAATACATTTGCCTACTTAAAAATAATCATTCAGATTATTTGTATAAACCCAGTGAGCAATCGATGGCGGCCCGCCGGCGTTTTGCTGCTGGCGGGCCGCAGGAGGCTATAATGTCCTACAACCAGCTTTTGCCGCTTTTCTCCTGATCTCAATTTGCATCAGCTAATTTGCATCTCAGGCGGCTTTCCACTAGCGGCCCGACTGCTTTACGCTGGCGACTAGCCACGGAAGAGAGGGCGTGCTCTGTGATCTGCTGTATCTGCTTGTGTTGCCATTTTCTTCCAGCAGAGATGCTATTGTACCCCTTTAATTCCTGTACTGATTATTTGTATTAACTTTATTTTAATATTGTTAAATCTTAGTGTACAGAATTTTGGTCAACATTGGTAGTTTTTAATATTGTGAAATCTTAGTGTACTGAATTTTGGTCAACATTGGTAGTTTATAAATAAAATAGACTTTGACTTATGCACTATAGCTTGTGTAAAGGACCTTTGTGTAGACATGTACAGTAAACACGTAGAAACAGCCGTCTCTCGCCATTGCTTAGCATCATTTTTTTCCCAAACTTATGGCCCTTTTCCACTGCATGGTACCGGCTCAACTACTCGCCTATAGCCTCGACTTGAATCGCTTCATGGGGGACAGTTCTTTACTGTGTTTAAACACCGCCGTGTCCGTAGATGGCGCTGTAGCGAATGTGAATTGCACATAAGGCAAGACAATCGCCATTTTGCAAGCTAGGAATCCCACGTTGTAGTACCGTGAAAACTGGATCATATTAGTGACTTGGTTTTTTAAGTCTCGTTCAGGAAAAGGAACAACTCTTTTTCAAAGGGTGTAAGGTATAAGCTATTTGCTCTGAATTGGACAATACAACATGTGGATTATGACATTGTTTTACTACAACAATTTGATGAACTCCCGAAACAAACGAAGATCAAGATTTTTTTCGACATCGGACTGAAATTGTTGAATGCCGAGTCACCTACATAGCTATGGTAAGTTCTGTACTGCATTATTATAAATAAGTGTTGTTAGGTTCCTAAGTAAAAACGTAATGACTGTTTTGTATTAAACAATGACTGTTTGCAATATTCTATTAACATTCGAATTCTTTAGTCAAAGTCACTGGTAGCTGAATGCAAGTTCTAAACCATTGGTGGGAAAACAAGTTATAGAAACTGAGCTTGAAAAAATACAGCATTGGACTGAGATGAAATACCTACAGTAACCCTTGTGTTTCTTCGTGTGTCCACAAGTTTGGTAGCTTACTATTTTGTGTTTCTTTGTTTTTCCTCAAGTTCGAATGTTTTGTGCTTCTTCGCATATCAACAGTTGAACAGGTATGGTAACATTGTTAGCTAACTTGTCTAAATCGTGTTTCTTAGTGTATCAACAAGTTAGAATGTTATATAATATATGTGCTTATTCCTTGTAACTTATATCAACTAATACGTAACGTTAGCTAAATCGTGTTTCTTTGTGTAACGTTTCCACATCATGTGGATAACGTTACTCTTGGCAGTATCATGTAGCTAAACCTGCACTTGTTACAATTCTGTTACTGAGGTGTCTTGTGTGTCTTCGTGTATCCACAGTGTTCTTTGCTAGCCTGTGTGTGTCTTATGCTGCTGTTTTTCTAAACCTCTTTTCTAAACATTGCTTTCAGGTCACAACGTTTTCTGTAGTTTTGTTCACGGAGGAGGATGACTGTGTGGCAGTAGTTCCACGCCTGTGGCTCAAAGGGGGACTTTGCTACTGGCCAGCACACAGCTTCACCAGCAGGAAGTCCTTCAGCCACAACAAGTTTGCTCATCAAGCATGCAGGTGAATTTGAAAACGTAATAATTTGAAACTTGGAATGAAAATGTTTTGCAGGGCAAATGCTTACAAAACCTTAACTTTTCCTAGATACGTGAGAGACCGGACGTGTGTATCGCCAGAGGAGCGAAAATCGTTCCAGCGTGGGCCCCTACCACCCCAAGGAAGCACATCTACACCACAACACCCTGTGGATTGCAGCCCTGGAGGGATGTGATTTACATGTTGATCTCGTCATTGCTGCATTGTTTACTTGGTTTCACCATACTTACCTGTTCACCAACTTTTATGTTTATTTTTAGGATAAAGCAAGCACAGTACTCCAAGGCACCAGAGAGGTACTCCACGGCACCATGTGGAGGACTGCTACTACATAGGTATGTGTGGGTTCATTCACTTAACCCAGATGCTTAACTTGTTATTAAAGCATGTAGCTTCCAATTTTATTTGTGAATTTCAATTTATTACTAGGGGCAAGAAGGCAGAGGTTGGGGGAAGTTTTAGCTCTACACTTGAAGGTAAGAATGCACATTTTGGCAGACACTGCGATTTCAGTTCTGAGTGTAAAATAACCAGATATTAAGGACTGAATAATTACCTGTCTGTCTTTACTTTCAGAACATTTGGAGAAGATCAAGCGGCTGATTAAAGAGAAGGTCGAGCTGAGGGCACAGCTGGCTCTACAATCAGGTAAAAACAAGACTATAGTTGCTAGCATCTTGTCTTCATGAAACTGCATTTGTCTGAACGTGTGCACTTTACTAAAATGCAATACTGTACAGCCTTTCTGAAATTACATGTATATGGCAGTTTTGTTTATTTTACTATTAAACTATTGACATGTCATTGTGCTTTTTAGCTTCTGATAAACGTCTGACTGAAGAGAATGTAGAGCTGAGGGCACAGCTGGCTCTACAATCAGATAAAAACAAGACTATAGTTGCGCTAGCATGTTGTCTTCATGAAACATTTCATTTGTCTTGAATGTCGTGCAATTCTCAAAATCATGTCAGACCATTTAAGTACAATATCTGATTACTGTACTACAGGAGTCATAAGGAAGAATCCTTCCAACTGGGATGCCACTGACAAGGCTGTCCAGAACCAGGTCACCTGGCACCTAAAAGGGGCAGCTGATCGTGCAGGTGGGAGAAGACATTGCGGCGGTACAAGGGATCTCCGGGGAATATGAATGACAGCTCCAGCACACCCAATATTGCTGCTAATCTACAGTACTATTTTTAAACTGCTGCTATGTAGAGTTATGTATATGATCACATTAATACTGTGATTTTACTATATCTGTTGCTGCACACGTTTTCTTACACAATTTCATTTTTTAAAATGTATTTAAATTCATTTGCACATGTTTATTTTGTATGCTTGCTGTATAATGCATGTTTTTCGTATGAATCTTGTACTATTTGAAATAAATTGTTTAGATTTTATTCAGTTCATTGTCATTTGTAAAATGACCAAAATTATTATAAAGGACTATTATAAATAAAACCTAATATTGGGGCGTGAGGCATCCCGCTGGCTTTAGTGCATAAAAGCGGCGAGCCGCTGGTGAGCCGCTGATCAGGGTATTGTTGGAAGGCATTATAATGAAAGCGGCCCACCGGTGGCCCAACCGCGACGCGCACTATAAAAAAAAAGCGGCCGCAGCTGGTGGCCCGCTGGCCAGACGCTTTGCAGAAAAGCTTGGGGGCCGCAGCAGCAGAAAGCTAGTGGGCCGCCGGTGGGCCACTGGCGTGTTGCTTGCTGGGAGTCTGGCAAGCGAACGGCATGATCGCGTCAGTCAACACATCTATAAGCGCTCTGACAACACATCTTCCCTTACCATTTTCTATTTTAACATTTACAATTCAAATGTACAGTCGTATGTCTCAAATCAATCAATCAGACTATACAAATACATTATTATCCCCCGAAACCCCGCCCCCCCCAAACTTGCTTCAAATTGTGACTAGAGTCAAATACTTTTTTGTGATACACTCAGGTGGTCAACATGAGCTACCAAAATGATTATGGAGTGTGTCAGACATTGCAGTCCCAAGATTGGGGGGGATAATTTTGGCAGACAGGAGAATGGCCTTTCTGAAATTACACCCCCCCCAAACTTGTTTAAAATTGTGACTAGAGTCAAATACTTTTTTGTGATACACTCAGGAGGTCAAAATGAACTACAAAATTGATTATACATTGTGCCAGACTTCGCAGTCTCAAGATTGGAGGGTGGGATAATTTTGGCAGGCAGGAGAATGGCCTTTCTGAAATTACACCCCCCCCAAACTTGTTTAAAATTGTGACTAGAGTCAAATACTTTTTTGTGATACACTCAGGTGGTCAAAATGAACTACAAAAATGATTATAAATTGTGCCAGACTTCGCAGTCTCAAGATTGGAGGGTGGGATAATTTCGGCAGGCAGGAGAATGGCCTTGCCGAAATTATCCCCCCGCAAACTTGCTTAAAATTGTGACTAGAGTCAAATACTTTTTTGTGGCACACTCAGGTGGTCAACATGAGCTACCAAAATGATTATGAATTGTGCCAGACTGCAGTCCCAAGATTGGGGGGATAATTTTGGCAGGCAGGAGAATGGCCTTTCTGAAATTACACCCCCCCCAAACTTGCTTAAAATTGTGACTACAGTCAAATACTTTTTGTGGCACAACTGAGTTTGGCAGGCAAGAATATGGTCTTATCCTAATTTGACTCTATAGTTGCAATAGGAACACATTATACTGTAAATATAATTTATAAAATGAAATAAACATTTCAGAGCAATGATGGCTGAATTATTATCCTTACACTTTAGAAAACACTAGTCGAATAAGAAATGGGAGATATGACCGATTTTGCCAATGATTTGTTTATAGTAATAACCTTAAATAAATAGCCAAACCGAAAACTGCACACACTGCCTTCCCAAGCGATCAAGCTGCCTTAAAATATCTAATGAAACGCAGCCTAACGTGGTCATTGATTGCTGCCTTAATGGACACAATTAAAGCATTTTGCTACGAAGATCAGTGAAATGTAAACTCAAATGTTATTAACGGAGTGAAGAGCAGACCTCTCAACAAGCAAGCAAGTCGCAGCAATGAGAAGAGTGCACATTCACAGAAAGGGGGGGAGATTTTCGGCACAACACCGGCAATACAACATCACTCATCACCTGTCGGTCTTGCTCAACATTCCGCTCAATGTCAGTCATCGCCCGTCCATCATGCTAAACATCGACTCGAGGGAATAGTGATTGGCAACATGGGGATGTGCCAAGAATCTAAAACAGAACTCAGCGTCTTCGCAGTCTGATCACAGTCTGATCCTGCTGCTCTGGGCTTTATTGCTACGTCTGACTGTTAGTCCCGCCCCCTCATTAGCTTAAGGACAAGGAAATACATAAATAAATAAATACATAAATAAAAGAACATGGAAATAAATAAATAAATACATAAAAAAAAGAATACAGAAATAAATAAATACAGAAATGAAAGAATACGGAAATAAATACAGAAATAAATATATACAGAAATATAAGATTATGGAAATGAATAAAAAATAAATAAATACAGAAATGAATGATCAAGGAATTAAATAAATAGGGAAAAACTATTGATGAATACATTTATTATATTTTTATGTATAAAAATATTTATTGATACATTTATTTATTCATTTATTTCTAATTTTGACAGGTGTGGTCCTCCATCCTGGAGTGCAAGGTAGATTTCCACCTCATCATGTCTCAAAGAACTAAATTATTTTCTTGAAGAATGGGACAATATCCCACAACACACAGTTCAAGACTTGCATGACAGCATTCCAAGTTGTATTTGAGCTGTTCTGAAGACAAAGGGTGGCGCTATTTATTAGATCCTTGAAATTAATATGTTGTTAGGTGTTTCTAGTTTTTTGTCCACCGCCCTTATCTAACCAGCAGCTGATGTATGGTAAGCATTCCGGTGCAAATTGCTTGCTATGCATCACCTAAGTTGTTGCCACTATAGAATTGTATGAATGTATGCATGTTACAGTATGTTTAGACTACAACAGAAAAGCAGTTTATCCATCCACAGGAAGTCGTCACATTCAGTCAAAGCGCGACAGTAATCAGCCAATGGGCTTGCAGTACTATGTTGTGTATTCTGGATCGCGGTGTCTATAAAGTAGAGGACGACCGTAAGTTTCTTTGAGATCGAGTTTGTAAGATCAAATTTGTAAGATTGAGTCTGTAACATCATGAACAAAAGACTGTCGAATGCTGCAATAAATAATTGAATTACTCTTTTTCTTGACGACCGGATACACAATCATTATTTCACCACTATACGAACGGCTGCTTTCTAACACTACACATTAGTGGTGGATCAGGTGAGCTTTACTATGTAAAGAGCTTTGAGTGTCTAGAAAAGCATTCAATATAGGTCTGGAAATAATTGGACACTGACACAGCCAAAATCTTATTTTGTCTTTTTAACAAAATATATTCAAGTTACAGTAAAATAATGAATATGGGCTTAAAGTGCAGTCTCTCAGCTTTAATTTGAGGGTATTCACATACAAATTGGAGGAAGGGTTTAGGAATTACAGCTCTTTAATATGTAGCCCCCTCTCAAAGTAATTGGACAATTGACTCAAAAGCTGTTTCATGGACAGGTGTGGGCTATTCCTTCGTTAGTTCGTCATTAATTAAGCAGGAACAAGGTCTGGAGTTGACTCCAGGTGTGGCATTCGCATTTGGAAGTTGTTGCTGTGAACACACATCATGCGGTCCTTAGGCTGCAAAAAAAAAAAATCCATCAGAGAGATAGCAGGAACATTAGGAGTGGACAAATCAACAGTTTGGTACATTCTGAGAAAAAAAAGAATGCACTGGTGAGCTCTGTGATACAAAAAGGCCTGGACGTCCACGGAAGACAACAGTGGTGGATGATTGTAGGATCCTTTCCAAGGTAAAGAAAAACCCCTTCACAACATCCAGCCACGTGAAGAACATGCTCCAGGAGGTAGTCATATCATCCTAGTCTACTATAAAGAGAAGACTTCACAAGAGCAAATACAGAGGGTTCACCACAAGGTGCAAACCATTCACAAGCCTCAAGAATAGAAAGACCAGATTAGACTTTGCCAAAAAAACATCTAAAAAAGCCAGCCCAGCTCTGGAACAGCATTCTTTGGACAGATGAAACTAAGATCAACTTGTACCAGAATGATGGGAAGAAAAAAGTATGGAGAAGGGTTGGAACGGCTCATGATCCGAAGCATACCACATCAACTGTAAAACACGGTGGAGGCAGTGTGATGGCATGGGCATGCATGGCTTCCAGTGGCACTGGGTCACTAGTGTTTATTGATGATGTAACAGAAGACAGAAGCAGCCAAATGAATGTTGCAATATATCCCCATACATACCATGCAAGTGTATGGGGATTTATTGTCTGCTCAGATTCAGCCAAATTCAGCAAAGTTGATTGGATAGCGCTTCACTTTACAGGTGGACAATGACCCAAAACATACTGTGAAAGCAACCCAGGAGTTTTTTAAGGCAAGGAAGTGGAATACTCTGCAATGGCCGAGTCAATCACCTGATCTCAACCCGATCCAGCATGCATTTCACTTGCTGAAGACAAAACTTAGGGCAGAAAAACCCACAAACAAACAACTGAAGACAGCTGCAGTAAAGGCCTGGCAAAGCATTGCAAATGAGGAAACCCAGCATTTGGTGATGTCCATGCATTCCAGAGTTCAAGCAGTCATTGCCTGTAAAGGATTCTCGACAAAGTATTAAAAATGAACATTTTATTTTATTTTATGATTGTGTTAATTTGTCCAATTACATTTGAGCCCCTGAAATAAGGAGACTGTATGAAAATGGTTGCAATTCCTAAACGTTTCACACAAAAATTTTGTTCACCCCCTTGAATTAAAGCTGAAAGCCTGCATTTCAATTGCATTGGTTGTTTCATTTCAATTGGTTGTTTCATTTCAAATCCATTGTGGTGGCGTACAGAGCCAAAATTATGAAAATTGTGTTAGTGTCCAAATATTTCCAGACCTAACTGTATATTATGTGGGCTTACCTGTACCCCTGCTTACTATAATAGAAGCAGACTTTATCCAGCAGTACCGAAAGACGCAGCCTACTACCAGATTCCTTTGTTGTAGTGAAAGCTTGAGATAGGACGTCTTGGATAGAAGAACGCTCTGGAGAAGCTGTGGGATAAAGCTGGATACAGACAGGGATGTACACCAGTTAATTAGGTACACCCATGTATTACCATGAACAGGGTGATGCATCTAATGTTCTGACCACTGAGTATTTGGTTACTAGCAATGCCCTACAGTGCTGTGAAAAAGTATTTGTCCCTGTTTAATTTTTTAATTTTTGTATATTATTGTGACTGAAAGTTATCTTCAACCAAAAGCTAATATTTGATAAAAGAAAACCCGAGTGAACAAACAATACAAAATGTTGATACTTATTTCATTTCATATTAAAAACAGTTATGCAACACCCAATTTCCCCATGTGAAAAAGCAATTGCCTCCTTGACTCCAAAACTGGCTACACCACAATCAGCTGCAGTTAGTGCAAGCAAACGCTACCTGCAGCTATTGATCAGATTTTGTCCCAGTTCTCCATGCAGACTTGCTTTACCTCAGTGAAATTTGTGAGTTTTCAAGCATAAACTGCTTGTTTCAGGCCCTGCCAAAACATCTCAACAGGGTTTATATCTGGACTTTGACTAGGCAATTCTAAAACTTTAAGGGCTGGTTTCACAGACACAGATTGAGCCTAGTCTAGGACTAAAACAACAAGCTCAATGGGGTTTTCTATTCAACTTCATTTTTTGTCCAAGACCAGGCGTGTTTGGAAAACTGGCCCTACATTTCTTAAAGCATTGTGTTGTAAATTTGTTTGTGTGTTTCCGATCATTTTCTTGCTGCATGACTTTCCTTTAAGCAACACACATATGAATGGCTTGACAATTTCTGGTAGAATTTTCTCAGACAAAGCAGAATTCATGATGGCAAGATGTACAGTTCCTTATGCAGAAAAGCATCCCCAAACCATGTCACTGCCACCAGGTTTGTACTCTACCATTAACATTCTCCATTTGGACAATATCGTGTTGACTGTGGTTCGGTGCTGCCCAAAAGCCTTAGAATTGGCTTCTTAACACTTTCCAAACTGATATGCAACAACAGCTGTTACTTCAAGGTGTTCTGGAATTTCTTTTGATTGTGGCATGATGTGGCATCGGAACATGTGTGCTGATAGATTCAATTTGATGGCAAGCCCAAAGTTAGTCAGATTTATACTGCCTGATTATTTCCCAAGGTAGTCAAAAATCTCAGCCTAATAATACTTAGTTAACTTGGGGGTAAATAACATTTACACATCGATTTCATGGTTGATTGACTAGTACACCAAAAATGTAAACAAGCACCTAACTTTGGTATGTATTTTTTTCTCAGACTCTATCAAAATCTATCAAAAAAAGATCTGATCAAATTTAATGATAGTGTTGCAACAATGCAGAAAATCACATAGGGGGAAATACTTTTTCACGTCACTGTACATGAATAATAAACACCAACATAAAAATGCTAACATAACATTTCTAAATAATATATTTCCTGACAAATGTATATATTACAAATACATTTACCAATGTCATTAATTTCAATATTTATAAATAAAACATTATTTGGCATAAAACATTATTTAATTGTTATATCCTAAAATGCATCCATAAAATATACTTTTTAAATTAATTTTCTTCCATGATTAAACTCCTAATCACAAGATTTCAAATAAATATTGACTTATTGTATCATTAAATAATAATGTGGAGTATATGTTTACCAATTCAAATGGCCCTGGTGTCCTTAGCTGGCAGAGGAACTGGATGAGGAGAAGAGTCTGGTCTTCTGTTAGACAGAGACCGTATGTCCCCTCACAGCCACCGTACTGACGCAAAAAACACTTCAGATGAGTTGGAAGGTTCAGTGGAATTATGATCAACATTTAGCAAATGTTATTCACATACTTAAAAAGCTTGGCTATGGAATAAACAGAGAATACATTTCTTTAACATGACAATCACGGAAATGTTAGCCAATCATTTCTTTAATACCCTCTGCTCTGTCTTCATGTCTAAGGGACTCTTCGGATGGCCCAGTCCATTGTGTGCAGGTAGAAGAAAGAGAAGAGCATCTTCCAGGATTAACTCTTTAGTGATCTGTCTGTCAAACCCTTGTTCCCTCAGCCCCTCAAAGTGCAGATCAGTTTCAGCCTAAAAACGAGAGTTAAGGACAATCAACTGCAGTTGCGCCTTATGGTAAAGACATGTACTGCCCTCTAGTGAATATCTGCGTTATCCTTATTAGGCAGAACAGAGAGATAATTAAAATGATGTTTTGGTCTATTCGTTCCTTTTTGAGAGTATGAGTAGTGTATGGCTGAAATTAATGAGCTGGACGATGAACAGATAAAAGTAGAGCAATTCACCAGATTGGAAACTAATTTTGAAGAAACGTGTTGGTTTTATTAGTAAAATAGAGACATTTATTAGTACAATACAAGAGACATTGATGCCTACAGACAACAGACATTGAAGCCTACTGTTGCAGCAGTGAAACAAATGGTGACCAAAGCAGGGGTTATTTTGGGGGTCAAATCAATCAAAATATTTAAAAGGAGCACTGGTAGAGTTCTATTACCATGACTAATTTGTAAATCATCGATTTAGGCATATGGATGTGCATGCAGGGGTGCACACATTTTTACGCAAACTTGATTATGCATGGTAACTGAATGCTCTTTATTTGCATCAAATATACAGTATTCTTGAAAGAACCTGGAATTATTTGTACTTCTAACACTTTTTATTTGTGAGAAGTTGTACAGTCCAACAGTGCCACCTAGTGATTACTCTAAAGCCAATGAAATGCCAATGAAAGTCATTGGCGAGAAACATGGTCTCCTGTTTATTTACAATCAAAGGTGTGAGAAACAGGGTCAGCAGAGGACCACTGTGCAAGCGAGAAGGCATCGCTCTTTCAACATCAGGGTTATGATTTTTTTTCCATGGGGTGCCATTACAAGGGAGTACAAAACTGTTTGCACTCCATACTGTAAGTGGTTCTGGATAATAATTCTAAATTACTTAATTGTAATGTATTGGCTTACCGATCATCACCCACCCCCACTTACCTTTACTATGATAGGCAAAAGGGAACCACTAAATTGAAGGGTGAATGTCATCAGCTGGAAACACAGCAGACACCTACAGAAGAAATTGTCACAGAATAATGATAAATAAGAATAAAAAATACATGAATAAATTTACATTAATGAGGATGGCTGACCTGTGCTTAGAGTTAGGCTCCTCATTGGTCAATGCTGCCGCCCTTAGCACTTGACCTATGACCTCTTTCACATGACCCAGTGCCTTATTGGATGCAGCAGGACCAAGGTGTAGCAGGAAAAAGGACTTAAGCTGAAAGAGAGGGAGAGAAAGAAATAATATTTATTTAGTATATTTATAATCAGCATTGTGATATACATTTAATATATTTCACAATTTTATATTTACGATATTTGTACATGTACATAACATTTGCAAGCAGTATACTACTGAGCAAAAGCACAGTAACTGAACATTAGGTCATATTATGTTAGTGACATCTTTGATTCAGCAAAGTACAATATTACCAGCAATGTTCAAAATGTGTATGGGGAGAATGAAATACATTATTTTTGAAGTAGTATTGTCCTTTTTTGTTTACATGTTTTTATGTATTAGGCCAACAATTATATAATTTAGGGTTTGAATATTACAATTAGGTCCCCAAAACAAAAAAAATGCTTCAATTTGATTGCCAGTGCCTGTATGAAAATTTTAGTCTATTATTTAGTACTAGTGATGGTATATACACTATATGGCCAAAAGTATGTGGACACCTGGCCATCACACCTATTATCACAAGCATCAAACCTATTGCTTGTTGGACATCCCATTCCAAAACCATGGGTGTTAATATTGAGTTGGCCCTCCCTTTAAAGCTTTAACAGCCGCCACTCTTCTGGGAAGGCTTTCCACAAGATTTTGGAGTGTCTCTGTGGGAATTTCTGCCCATTCAGCCAAGAGAGTATTTGTGAGGTCAGGCACTGATATTGGAAGAGAAGGCCTGGCTTATAATCGCCGTTCCAATCATCCAAAATGTGTTCAGTGGGGTTGAGGTCTAGGCTCTGTGCAGGCCACTCAAGTTCCTCCACACTAACCTTGTCAAACCATGTCTTTATGGACCCCACTTTGTGCACAGGGGCACAGTCATGCTGGAACAGAAAAGGGCCTATTCCAAACTGTTGCCACAAAGTTGGAAGCACTCCATTTTTAAAACTGTCTCCTGTAGCATTAAGATGACCCTTCCCTGGAATTAAGGGGCCTAGCCCAAACCCTGAAACACAGCCCCAGACCATTATCCCTCTTCCAGCAAACCTTATATTAGGCACTATGCATTCCGGTAGGTTGCGTTGTCCTGGCATCCGCCACAACCAAATTCATCCAGAGAACACGTTTCCACTGCTCCAGAGTCCAGTGGCGGCGTGCTTTACACCACTTCAGCCGATGCTTGGCATTGCGCATGTTGATGTGAGGCTTGTATACAGGCGACTCAGCCATGGAAACCAATTTTGTGAAGCTCCCAATGCACAGTTCTTGTGCTGATGTTACTTCCAGAGGCAGTTTGGAACTCTGGTGAGTAATTCAACTGATGATAGGCAATTTTTACATGCTTCGGCACTCGGTAGCCCCGTTCTCTGTGTTTGTATGGTCTACCATTTTGTGGCTGGGCTGTTGTAGCTCCTAGACGTCTCCACTTCAGATATAGAACATACAGTTGACCAGGGCAGATCTAGTAGGGCAGAAATTTCACAAACTGACTTGTAGCAAAGGTGGCACCCTATGAGTGTCACGTTTAAAGTCACTGAGCTCTTCAGTACGACCCATTGCACTGCCATTGTTTGTCTATGGAGATTTCATGCAATGTGCTGATTTTTATGCACTCGTGAGCAGTGGATGTGGCTGAAACACCTGAACTCAATAATTAGTGGGGGTGTCCACATACTTTTGGCCTTATAGTGTAGCTTACAGGGTGAAAAGGTCAGTGTTTGAAGGAATGCACAACCCTTCAATTATCCTTTAAGGAATTTATCACATACCCAGATACAAGTAATTTACCAAAGTAACCAGAATCTTCTTTCATTTCAGCAATTCCCAGGTCATTTATGGCACATTTAAAAATGTTTTTTTATAACTTTGGTAAATGTATTCATAAATAGTGAAAACTAATTATATATTTGTGTCCATTAGTTTGTAGTGAATAGACAATATGATTCAAGAGATGGCATTATCAATTAACTCTTCCAAAATTACTGGCACCCCTGAATAAGATAAACAAGAAGGCTGTATAAGATAACACAGGGTGGCTTGTGTCAAAATGACAAAATGATTGGCACCTTTGTGTGCGCTCCACTTTATTTTACTAAAATAAAATGGGAGAACACATTGAAAAGAACATTAGACCATTGCTCAATCCAGAACATTTCCTGAATCCTTCCTTGAGGTAATGGACTGACCTTTTAAATTCAAACTGCATGTTTTCAAGTCCAGAGAATGAGAAAGCCATTTCAAAATATTCATTTTGTGGTAAATTAATTTCTTTGTGGATTTTGATGAGAGTTTGTCTTTCTGGAAGATTTACTTGTGGCCAAAGGTTTTTGCTTAAAATATCCTGATACTGAGTAGTGACCCCAAAATGCAACCAAATTCTATTACTCTCAAACTCTGGCCCTTGGATTATCCTTAGCCTGGATACATCACTTGTAAATCAAAAACCCCTGAGATGCTGTATTGCCTAACCCCTGTGCAGGTCAGCCAACCCTAATTGCTTAGGGTTGCTGTAAATAAAAATGTTTTCCTAGCATACTCACCATGTAAAATAAAATATAAAAAAGAATGGTAAGCTGGTGTGGTACGTGGACAATCTACTACAGCTAAGAGCTTTTCTTAGATAGGCCTAGAGCGCTTAGCCGTGGTATATTGGCAATATACCACAAACTCCAGAGGTGCCTTATTTCTAACAATTAGAACCATAAAAAATACAGCTGCAAGCAGCGATTAAGGGGACCAAGTAATGACAAAAGGAAACTTTAAGCATCTTGGAATGTATAGGTTACTGTAACTAAGAAATTGTCTTTACATTTCCAACTTCAATTAAGGCTACAAGCAGCATTTAGCGGGTTTCAGCATTAAGCTATTAGTAGCCAGATTGCAGTTTTTCCAATAAGACACAAATCCAACACATGTCCATAGCTGTAAACAATATTACATGTATGTTTTTTTCCTTTTCACTAGTATCGCCATGTGGCCAAATGGAAACATCTTTCATATAAACTAAACTCACAACCCTGATCATGTGTACCAAATGTGTACACTTAACATCAGTCATTTCATGCTACAGAAGTAACATTTGGACTGTTTCTCACAAATTGAGAATTGCAGAAAAAATATTTTGCCCAACTTAATGGGTCCCAATTGCAAATATATTCCTTGAGAGGAGAAGGAGTTGTACACCTGTTTTCAAGATTTTATTTTAAACAGGTTGAGAGTGGTGAGCATACAAATGCAGGAAACCTCAATAGCGCCACTGTGTGGTGGGAAAAAAAATCTTTGTAGTCATTATTGTTGTATCATCTTTGATAACATATGCCCCAAGTATAATTATAATACCATGATCCTTGTAAGAGATGTGTCTATTTATGTGCAAAACCACGCCCCTGCACATGTTCATCTGTCAATGGAGGACATGTTTTTTGACATAGTGGCCTGGCTGATGTAATTTTTAGGGACCATGGTCCCTAGATGCCAAATAACAAAGTACATGAAGATCGGACATTTGGTGCAAGAGGAGATAATGTTTTAGTGTTTTTCACACATTCAAAATGGCCGCCAAACCATTAAAGCGAAGTTAATGACTCCTAATAGCAAATATGTTCCATATGAGGAGATGGACTTATCTACTTATTTTCAATTCAGTATCTCAAACGGGGTGAGTATGGTGACCTTGCTAATGTGAAAAACCTCAATAGCACCACCGTGTGGCTGATAAAAAAATCCTTGCAGTCATTTTTCCCGTATGGTCCTTGTTAACATATCTAACACATAGAATTATTATACCATTATCCGTGTAGGAGATGTCTATATATGTGCAAAACCACACCCCCTAACATGTTCATTGGTCAATAGTATCCATGTTTTTTGACATACTGGCCTGGCTGATATAACTTTTGAAGACCATGGTCCCTAGATTCCAAATATCAAAGTACGTGAAGATCGGACATTTGGTGCCAGAGGAGTAAATTTTTTTGTGTTTTTCAAAAAAATCCAAAATAGTGGAAAATCCATCATGGCGAACTTTATGGGTCCCTATGGCAAAAATGTTTAACATGAGGAGATACACCTATGTACCAATTTTCAAGACTCTAGGTCACAAGGGGTGGACGTGGTGAGCATGCAAAAAGTGCAACTTTGGAGGCATGTGACAGCGCTACCATTAGGCCGACATGCATGCCACTGCACCAGAAGTTACGGCCCATGGCCCTTTACTACCACAAAAATTTGGGCACCTTTAAGCCATTTAATCTCACAGGAATTTGCAAAAAACACCCTTTTTTGCCGGAATAATAATAATAATTAAAGCTGCAAGCAGCATTTAGCGGGTTTCAGCATTGAAGCTACTACTAGTCAGAGAGCACATTTTTTTCAACTTATATCCATAGTGGCAAGCAATACGACGTTTATGTTTTTTTCCTTTCCAATAGTGCCCCCATGTGGCCAACTTGAAACATCATTCACACAAAGTAAAATCACAACCCTGATCATGTGTACCAAATGTAACCTCACTGAGTGAAAAAAAACAACAGGTTCCGTGTTATGGCTATTATGGTGCCGCTGTTCGACCAAACTGAATTAACTTGCATGTTATATTGCAGTAGTTTTCAGGACATTTACCTCAATTGGCATTATAATAAAATTTTCTGCATCAGATAAATATGGATACTTCAAAAGTCTGACACTTTCAGTACAGTACAACCCCTTAAGCACCAAACAATGTAACCAGGAAGTTGCTTGAATTTTTCAGAATGTAATAAATGTACCCTAATCGCATGGTAAATGTAACTGAATGGAAGTTTGTCAGACTTCCCCAGCGCAAAAGCATATTAATGATTTCAACTTTTGCTTGTTGTACCATAATGATGCGGTCAGAACAGATAATCATTATCATTTTCAAAGGTATGCTTACTTAATTATGCGTTTTAACATCAATGATTGAGCAAACAATTTTTTTTAGAATTGTTTAATTTCGATGATCAAAACATTATTACAGGTGGCAACAATAAAACCAATAACTTTCCAGATTTTAATTTATTTGGCAAATACCCTCCTTATTTTTATTATAAGAATATGTTGACTTCCGTAGGGCATGGGCATAAAGCCCATGTGTTGTTGTTAAATTACAACTCAGAACTGCCATGTCTACACTTAAAAGGTGCAATTGATAATTTTTGCCCTCAGTTAGAAGTGGAATTGTAGAAACAAATTAAAACAGAAATTACTAAATTACTGAGAATGGATTATCTACCGAGGCGTGAATACAACACCCTCTTTACCAAAAGCACATTTTTAATAGCAAAAGCATTAGTTATAATGTTCATGTCACCAGAACGATTTAAAGTAACTAACACTAGCTTAGACTGAGGCATTTCTAGCAATTACGAGCATAGATTAGCTACCAAGGCTTGAAAGCATGACACCTAAATGGTCATTTCTGAATCTCTAAATGGTCAAATTATTATTAGCTAAACCTTGTTATAATGTTCATGTCACCAAAATGATTTTAGATGGACTAATGTTAGCTTAAACTAAGGTTAGTTAAATA
>JACXGI010013031.1:11026-21689 GCA_016801175.1 Esox masquinongy | reverse complement strand
GCTGAACGGGGGGGGGGGGGGTCACACGCTGAGGGCCCCATTCTATCAAAACCACTAAGCAGGTTTACAGGATGACGCACAGAGGCGGGGTAAAGTTTTTGGAGCACTCAGAGATTCTGGGTTGGGGCCTAATTTCCCCCCGTTTTAAGAAACGATAGGAATAATGTTGAATGTGTTCTTAAACAGCTGGTTAGTGGTTTGACTGAACAGGACTGTGGTTTAGTATTCATCCTCTGAGGTCGCCGCTCTGGTCAGGGGGCAGGTTTGTTGTGGGGTCATTATCGACTTGAGGGAGGAAAGAACTCCGGACCGGTGATGGCCAGAGGGAGCTGACGTAAACTGCAGCATAACTAATGCAGAAGGGTCATCCACGAGGTCATGCACGTCTGGTTCTGTACGTCTGCTTCACCGTTACAACCCCGATCCCTTGCGAAACGTAAAGGTTGAAGTTCATTTCCGTGAGGTAGTACTCACCGCCCAGCTGAGCAGATCGATGTGTATCGTCTTAAGTCTCTATAAGGAGCCTTTCTGACTGCATCCTCACACGAGTGAGTTTAGTGCTATTTCTAATGTGGGCTTCCCCCACCTCCCCCTACTTAACCACCCCCCCCCCCCCCCCCCCCCCCCCCCCCACCCCCACACACACACACACACACACACACACTGCTCAGCCCGTGGGCACATCCCCCCCTGGGGTGTCCCTAATTAAACGCCCCCCCTGCACCGGTAAAACAGGGCCCGCCAGAAGGTGCCTCTGCCCACACACCCCTTTGTCCAAAGAGGGGGCTAAATAAATTTGTCAACACATTTTCACTTTCATTCCCAGTGAGTGGTCTTAGGCATTACATCAGGTTTGTCTGGAATAGGAAGGCTGCCTGCTAATCCTTGCTGAGGCAATCTCCGGCTATTTTTATTCTAATGGCCCATTTTAGCCAGGGCTTAAGGAGCCCTCTGGAGGCCCTAGATCTGCAGGTCACATCTATTCTAAGCAGCGGTCTGGATAAATAGCCTACATGCAGCTGCCCCTCCTGGACCCGCAGTTTACATGTCCATGAAGGAACATTACCATTTATGGGGCATTAACAACTATTTAAATACTTGGAAACAAATGAGTACTGCCTGCAGTACCGGCTGAAACAATTGAGTACTGGCTGCAGTACTGGCTGAAACAAATGAGTACTGACTGCAGTACCAGCGGAAACAAATGAGTACTGGCTGCAGTACCGGCTGAAACAAATGAGTACTGGCTACAGTACCGGCTGAAACAAATGAGTACTGGCTGCAGTACCGGCTGAAACAAATGAGTACTGGCTGCAGTACTGGCTGAAACAAATTAGTACTGGCTGCAGTACCAGCTGAAACAAATGAGTGCTGGCTGTGCACACACACACAATACTTGTTGCAATACCTTAAACTAAAAAACACACGAAAGTTGAATGTGACAGGTAGAAATATAAAATGACGATAGATTAAATGACTTAGACCACAGGATGTAACCCTAATATCAAAACACCACAAAAGCTTGACTAAAGGCGCCATTTTTTCCCAATGACCTGGACTTCACTGTTGCGCAAAGCCCAATGTGGCGCCGGGCAAGCTGTCAATCATCCAGGGAACAAAGACAATAGCTGCTATGATGCTTATGATCCCCAACTCCCAAATCCAAAAGGTGACTTTGTGTCCCTCTCCTCTGTGACTGGTGGCCTGTCACGTCTATTTGACACTCCGGCGGCGGAGTGGACACGAGGGCTCCGGACAATAACAGACAATGACACTAGTCACCTCGTCTCTCTAGGCAGGGGGAGGACAGACATGACAATGATTGATGGATGCTACTCATTTATAGATCCCTGTGCCCACCGAGTTGAGAGCAGAACATTTGGGGCTATTTAGCGGCTGGCTTCTGTTTCTGTCGGAGGTTTGACCACCAGCACCACCCCCTCCACACAACATGAACAGCCCAGCACTCTGACAGCAGGGTGGGGGAACACGCTGATTGCTGGGTGTGGCTGTGGGCTAACCTGGAGCCAAAGATATGAACTGACACGGAGGTTCTCATTCATTGAACAGCAATGGTGGAAGATCCTATACTATGCTTATTTAGTTTTTGTTTACAGGTTCAGGTTTTTACACATTTGAACATTTGCAAGTTGACAATACGTTCTACACTGAATGATTCATTGAGCATTTGATACCAATTAGTATTAGTGTGTTAAACAACTCCATTGTTTTCATTAATAATTCTGAGAACATTACCCGGGTAAATGTCCTTGTCAGGCACAGAAATATGAAGGAACATGTTCATTGAAGAAGTGGTAGGATTATGTTAGTCCATGTGATAATCTCAGGTCCGTCCCCATGATGGAGAAGACTGGAGTAGCATACGGTTTAGTGGAGGGATGATATGAGGGCCATCGTCTGCTCTATGTTAGCATTCAGATTGCTCTACATACATTTTTGCCAGCTCTCGTCTAGCAGCAAGAAGAATGAAGGGGGAAAGGCGAGGAGTCTTCATCAGTAGAACATGGATATTCCAGTGGAAATAACAACTTTGAATTGATGACAACTATGAATTGATGATTGGACTTCTACAAAATGTGGAATAAGCACATCAAACTATATGCTAACGCATATAAACTGTAGATTAATTAAATTGGTCGGGAATATAAATATAAATATGAATAAATAAACAACCATCGGGCCTTCCTTTAATATGATTTTATTATCGTCATTATCGTAAACTCCAAAAACATAATGTAAGTGTATTTCTTTGGCCATTGTTTTCCTCCCAAGAAAAAAAAAACATTTGTGCTGTTGTATTATACAGCACACAGATGCAGGTGTGAACTAGCAAGTACTTATTTGGTAACATTTCACTGATTGCTTCCTGAAATAACTGTGCAGCAACCACACTGTTTAATTCATGACATGACACTTTTAACATAGTAATTAGCAGCTGCTGGGAGACACAGGGGCCTTCAGGAGTTGTCAAAAGCATCAATTTCCCAAAATTCACTTCAATCCTAATTTTATTCTACTGGAATTGAATTAAACATTACAATTGATAAATCATTGTAATTCATGTTGTGGGTTTTAGCCGTGTCTTTGTCTAAACCTTTTCACAATCACAATTATGATATTTAGAACAAATATAAGTGCCTTTTTTAAATAAAATATTTGAAAGTTTTATGAGTCCTGTTGTTCAGATACGAGTGTGTTCAGCTAAGAGATTTCATGTTCAATAACATTGCTGACAGAAAGAGGGAGAGATGGCAAATATGCAGAGAGTATAACCAAAGTAAATCAGATTCACATGCATCCCTAGTCTTGGACGGACCAAAGTTAGTAGTTCAAACCTAAAAACAATCAAACTAAACCAAATTAAAAGAAACATTTTCTAGAGCGGTCTAAGATGTAGAGACAAGATAAAGATTTAAATAGAGGGAGAGAATGAACAAAAGAAAAGGAGGAAGAGAGGGAGGAGAGCACATTGCTTTAGTCAGATAATCAGTATGGATTATCTGTGCTGTGCCAGCTACAGGGAAGCACTTACCCTTAAGTCCAGCTAGAAGAGAGCAGGGTAAGAAGGAACAAACCAGAGAGACATAAAGACAGAGAACAGACACAGAGACCTGACCTGCCACTGCCGGGCTAGACCAGGGACACACACAGCATGACAGAGAGGGAGAGAGGGAGGGCAAGAAAGAATGAAAGCAAGTATGGAAGAAATAGAGATATAGTATGCAGTGAGAAAAAAGATAGATTGAGAAATAGAGACTGATAGAGAGTTAGAAAACAGATATACAAGGACACAGGTAGAAATACAGTAACCCACAAAGGGTGTGATGTAACATACATCCTATTCTGTAGATACAGAGACATTTATAGACAGAGGAGAGATCACTTGATACAAATATGGAATAAGAAAGACATGAAAACAACCTATTTAGTGATGATGGTAGAGAGAGACCGAGGGAGAGGAAACATGAGGTCTTCTCTCTCCTCCCTGTTCATGTAAACAGCTGACTGTATTGGCTTGGGGTTACATTTACTACACTGTTACACTTGTCTTCATACTATTAACACACACCATTACACCAATTTTTAAATACACACTTATATCATAAACAGGTCACCTCAAAAAGCAGTCCAATGATCTGGATCTGGACAGGGGTAGAATTTAATTAAACATAACAGCAGTGTACATTGGGGAGGCTGTTTGGCTGGGTGTTGTAGTTTTTTCTGAATCTGAAACAGTGAGAGCTGCAGTGTGTGAGCTGGGTGTTGTAGTTCTTTCTGAGCTTGAGACACTGAGAAGTACAGTGTGGGCTGGATTTTGTAGTTCTTTCTGAGTCTGAGACAGTAAGAATTATGATGTCTGGGCTGGGTGTTGTAGTTCTTTTTGAGTCTGAGACAGTGAGAACAACATGGTTTGGGCTAAGCTTCATTGGAACAACAGGGCTGATACTTACAAAACTGGGAGATGGGTGCATCTAGCTGGGGTGCGGAGCCGGCTCTGTTGTTGAGTTTCTGGACCTGGGTTGGGGGGATGGGTTTATGGGACTGGCCCGTGGCTCGGTACATGGCCTGTACCCACAGGATGCGGTCCTGCTCGTCATCACTGGCAAATATCACAGTGTCACCCTCCTTTACTGCATTGAAGAAGGTCCTCCCACCATCCAGACCTAAGGGACAACAACTGTCAGCACTGATTGAAGGGCTAGTTATCCTGTATTTAGGTACTTATGGAAGTTATACTAACTTGCTAGAAAAGGAATCAGACTCCTGATTGACCTGTCTCTGACTCTGTTGACCTGTCTCTCTGCCTTCCTGTCTGTGGCTCTGTTGGCCTGTCTGTCTGCCTTCCTGTCTGTCACTCTATCGGCCTGTCTGTCTGTCTGTCTGCCTGCCTGGCAGTCAGTCAGTCTATCTGTCAGTTCTGTTCAACAGTTCAGATCTGTTTGTCTGTGTGTGTGTGTGTGTGTGTGTGTGTGTACATATATCTGTCTGTGTGTGTAAATACATGTCTGTCTGTGTGTATATTATATATATATATATGTCTGTCTGTGTTTGTATAAAGTTGTGCTCATAAATTTGTATACCCTGGCAGAAATTGTGAAATTATGGCATTGATTTTGAAAATATGGCTGATCATGCAAAAAACTGTCTTTTATTTAAGGATAGTGATCATATGAAGCGATTTATTATCACATAGTTGTTTGGCTCCTTTTTAAATCATAATGATAACAGAAATCACCCAAATGGCCCTGATCAAAAGTTTAAATACCCTTGAATGTTTGGCCTTGTTACAGACACACAAGGTGACACACACAGGTGAAAATGGCAATTAAAGGGGAATTTCTCACACCTGTGGATTTTGAAATTGCAATTAGTCTCTGTGTATAAATAGTCAATGAGTTTGTTAGCTCTCACCTGGATGCACTGAGCAGGCTAGATACTAAGGCATGGGGAGCAGAAAAGAACTGTCAAAAGACCTGCGTAACAAGGTAATGGAACTTTATGAAGATGGAAAAGGATATAAAAAGATATCCAAAGCCTTGCAAATGCCAGTCTGTATTGTTCAATCACTTATTAAGAAGCGGAAAATTGGGGGATCTCTTGATACCAAGCCAAGGTCAGTTAGACCAAGAAAGATTTCAGCCAAAACTGCCAGAAGAATTGTTCGGGATACAAAGAAAAACCCACAGGTAACCTCAGAAGAAATACAGGATGCTCTGGAAAAATACGGTGTAGTTGTTTCAAGGAGCACAATACGACAATACATGAACAAAAACGAGCTGCATGGTCGAGTTGCCAGAAAGAAGCCTTTACTGCGCCAAAGCCACAAAAAAGCCCGGTTACAATATGCCCAACAACGTCTTGACACGCCTCACAACCTCTGGCACACTAATTTGGAGTGACGAGACCAAAGCACTATGTTTGGGGAGGGGTCAACAAGGCCTATAGTGAACAGACTACCATCCCCACTGTGAAGCATGGTGGTGGCTCACTGATGTTTTGGGGGTGTGTGAGCTCTAAAGGCATGGGGAATCTTGTGAAAATTGATGGCAAGATGAATGCAGCATGTTATCAGAAAATACTGGCAGGCAATTTGCATTCTTCTGCACGAAAGCTACGCATGGGACACTCTTGGACTTTCCAGCACAACAATGACCCTAAGCACAAGGCCAAGTTGACCCCCCAGTGGTTACAGCAGAAAAAGGTGAAGGTTCTGGAGTGACCATCACACTCTCCTGACCTTAATATCATTGAGCCACTCTGTGGAGATCTCAAACGTGCGGTTCATGCAAGACAACCAAAGACTTTGCAAGACCTAGAGGCATTTTGCCAAGACGAATGGGCAGCTATATCACCTGCAAGAATTCGGGGCCTCATAAACAACTTTTACAAAAGACTGCATGTTGTCATTGATGCTAAAGGGGGCAATACACAGTATTAAGAACTAAGGGTATGCAGACTTTTGAACAGGGGTCAGTTCATTTTTTTCTTTGTTGCTATGTTTTGTTTTATGATTGTACCATTCTGTTATAACCTACAGTTGAATGTGAATCCCATAACAAATAAAATACATGTGTTTTGCCTGCTCACTTATGTTTTCTTTACAAATGGTACATATATTACCAATTCTCCAAGGGTATGCAAACTTTTGAGCACAACTGTATATATATCTGTTTCTGTGTGTGTATATATATATCTGTCTGTGTGTGTGTGTATATATGTGTCTGTGTGTGTGTATATCTGTGTGTCTATGTGTGTAATACTGTACCTGACTGAGGGTCGGTGTAGTCTACAGTGTAACCATCCAGTTGAAGAAGCTCCACAGGCTCTGCCTTCTTTTCTCTGTAGCTGCACATGGCAAAGGTGTACTGGCTGACCTACACCACAGAGAAGACAGACATTTTCAAAGGTGTCCTGTCTCGCCGACACCACAGAGGAGACAGACATTATCAAAGGTGTCCTGTCTCACCTACACCACAGAGGAGACAGACATTATCAAAGGTGTCCTGTCTCACCTACACCACAGAGGAGACAGAAATTATTAAAGGTGTCCTGTCTCACCTACACCACAGAGGAGACAGACATTATCAAAGGTGTATTGGCTAAAATACACCACAGAGGAGACCGACATTATCAAAGGTGTACTGGCTGACCTACACCACAGAGAAGACAGACATTTTCAAAGGTGTCCTGTCTCACCGACACCACAGAGGAGACAGACATTATCAAAGGTGTCCTGTCTTACCTACACCACAGAGGAGACAGACTTTATCAAAGGTGTCCTGTGTCACCTACACCACAGAGGCAGGAGACAGACATTATCAAAGGTGTCCTGTCTCAACTTCACAACAGAGGAAACAGACACCTTGTGGTAATATTCCAGCTGTTATTTACATGATGTTTCTAAAGGCAGTGCATTTTGCTAGGCCTTTCTTCTAGGGTTCTTTCAGATTAACCAGGTGTCCTGACTCTTTTTGGTCACTAATGGTGTCATAACAAAAGGCTATATTCCCATCCCAGCCCTATCCCCATCATGACCACCCGATTAACCCCCTCATCCCGAATTGATATACATCACTCCTCACCTCTCTACCTCATATGTGCTGAGTTGTAGGGGTCGACTGATTATCAGCCTGGCTGATAATTGGATCCGATATTCATACTTTTTACAATAATCGGAATCGTTCATTTGTCTGATATAACTGCCGACAAAATACTCAATGTCCTGCCCGTTTAATTTTTTGTGGACTAACGTTACTTCACTGAAAATGCATGAACTAATGCTTTGGTGTAGCCTACTAGCAGAAAAACAGACCTTGGAAAGCGATTCTTCCGGACCCCCGTTTAATAGGGAAAACATGATAAATCAGCAACATCTGCCTTCTTTTCTCTGTAGCTGCACATGGCAAAGGTGTTACGCCTGATGTCCACCAGATACGTAAAAATCTAGAGTACGTTTTTTTTTGTCGGATGTCCTGTACGTATTTTTTCGTACTTGACGCACGTGCTTTCGGAAGGTATACGGATGGAAGCAGTGAGATCATTTTTGCAGTCTCTAGAGAACCTGCTTCATAGACCAAAGTGCTACTTTGGTTGCTACTACAGTTATATCTGCGCAGTTGAATGAGATAGCCTACTATAATTGTGGAAAACTGGTGCTGGTGATTCAGCAAGTTAGAGCAGAAATGGTTCGCACTGAATAGTAGTTTGATACAATGCTAGCAACAGTCATCTATCTACTTAATTTGTTTTTGAGTTGGTTAGGTATGCTACTGTAGCCACTTTAATTATTTTATTGAGCAGATTTTGTTTGAACAATGTAGATTTGACATTATAAATAATACAACATTTGATAAACCTGACATTTTTTCATCAGTTGGCTATGGTCATGCTATGTGCCACTCATTGCCACATACTCCTTTCATTGGGAACTTGAACTTCCGTTGCAACATTGCAAAAGTAAAACCACGCACAAGTTGAAATTATTGAAACATGCGTTACGCCCAAACGCACCGCAATGCAACATCGCATTGAAAACGTACCTTTTCGGATTGCTTCATTGACAATGAATGACTTCCGGCACAACGCAACGAGTTTGACGTGTCTGGTGGATATCAGGCGTAAAATGCTGGTAGAAGCTCCCTGCACTTTATTCTCCAAAATATAATGTTTCAACTGTTCTGTTTTCTAGTACTTAAAATTTTGACAGTAAAAAATTAATTTTCACCGGAAATATACACTGATCAGCCATAACATTATGACCACCTGCCTAATATTGCCGCCAAAACAGCCCTGACCCGTCGAGGCATGGACTCCACTAGACCTCTGAAGGTGTGCTGTGTTATCTGGCACCAAGACATTAGCAGCAGATCCTTTAAGTCCTGTAAGTTGCGATGTGGGGCCTCCATGGATCAGACTTGTTTGTCCAGGACATCCCACAGATGCTTGATTGGATTGAGATCTGGGGAATTTGGAGGCCAAGTCAACACCTTGAACTCGTTGTGTTCCTCAAACCATTCCTGAACCATTTTTGCTTTGTGGCAGGGTGCATTATCTTGTTGAAAGAGGCCAATGCCATCAGGGAATACCGTTGCCATGAAAGGGTGCACATGGTCTGCAACAATGATCAGGTAAGTGGTACATGTCAAAGTAACATCCACATGAATAGCAGGACCCAAGGTCTCCCAGCAGAACATTGCCCAAAGCATCACACCTTGCTTCCGCCGGCTTGCCTCCTTCCCATAGTGCATCCTGTTACCATGTGTTCTCCAGGTAAGAGACGCACACGCACCCGGCCGTCCCCATGATGTAAAAGAAAACGTGATTCATCAGACCAGGCCACCTTCTTTCATTGCTCCGTGGTCCAGTTCTGATGCTCACGTGCCCATTGTAGGCGCTTTCGGCAGTGGACAGGGGTCAGCATGGGCACCCTGACTGGTCTGTGGCTACGCAGCCCCATACGCAACAAATTGCGATGCGCTGTGTGTTCTGACACCTTTCTATGAATACCAGCATTAACTTTTTCAGCAATTTGAGCTACAGTAGCTCGTCTGTTGGATCGGACCACACAGACCAGCCTTCGCTCCCCACGTGCATCAATGAGCTTTGGCCACCCATGACCCTGTCGCCGGTTCACTGCTTTTCCTTCCTTGGACCACTTTTGATAGGTACTGACCACTGCAGACCGGGAACACCCCACAAGGGCTGCAGCTTTGGAGATGCTCTGACCCAGTCGTCTAGCCATCACAATTTGGCCCTTGTCAAAGTCGCTCAGATCCTTACGCTTACACATTTTTCCTGCTTCTAACACATCAACTTTTAGGACAGAATGTTCACCTGCTGCCTAATATATCCCACCCACTGACAGGTGCCATGATAACGAGATTATGAGTGTTATTCACTTCACCTGTCAGTGGTCATAATGTTATGGCTGATCGGTGTACATCGGCCCCAAATATCGGTCATTGGTCTCCTTGATCACTAATCGGTATCGGAATCAGCCCTAAAAAAAACATATCGGTCGACCCCTACTGAGCAGTGAATGTTCTGTATCACATCGGTTGATGTGAAACACAGGGGATGTGCTGAGCTTCACCCCTTACTATGTAAAGGGTTTTGGTTGCCTAGTTACCCACTGTTGAAGTCCAATCCATTATTATCATTATTATTACCATTGAACCAATGACCAGGCAAAGATTGGGACAATATATTGGTGAATCTAATCATGGGTAAACAATGTGTGTTTGTGTGTGTACGTGTATTTGTTTGTGTGTGCTAGAGAACATGTGTATCAGAGGGAGTATGGACGGCAGTAAGAGACAGCTGTGTTGCCCGCTGTGGAACCTCTTGTCAGTAATATGTGTGAGTGTGTGGCTATACAAGAATAATGACATTATAATTAGATGAATGAAGTGGCCGAACCGGAGGGGAGAGGCTGTTTTCAACTTGATTTATGACAACGTATGTGTCCGTGACTGGGAACAACGGCTCATGGTTGTGGGTGTGCTTTTAAAAGTAGCTCACGTGGATGATAGAAACTATGATGTGTATCTATCCAGAATTACAGCAGGTTTAATCTGCTACTGACAGGAACAGAAGCAGAGAGCCCATTTCAATGTAATTTAATTGATGGGGGGGGGGGGGG
>JACXGI010013031.1:0-10926 GCA_016801175.1 Esox masquinongy | reverse complement strand
TACCGCGCCATTGTCACCTCTGCTGCTGCAAGTGGCAGCTTTCGCTGGCTGCAGCCTGCCTCTGTGTGACAACAGAGATTGACTGTCAGGGCTCTGATGAGGCCCCGGGTGTTGTGTGCGGGGCCGCCGGGCCTCCAACCGGCTCCATACCGCCCCCTTGCCTTTGGGACGTCACCGGGGCAGAACTCCCCCTCTCCCTGCTACCCCCTCACATCTATCCTCGTTTTCCAGTCAGGATCTGACTGCTAAAGTTTGGGCCTATCAGGGCCAGGCGAGGCAGAGACAGACAGACACAAAGAAATAAAGACAGACACAGACAGAGAGGAGAGAGAGAGAGACAGACAGACAGACAGAGAGGCTGAGAAAAAGACAGGGACAAAGACAGAGAGAGAAAGAGAGAGTGAGATTGAGAGATGGAGACGAACAGAGACAGAAAGACAGACAAAGAGACAAAGAAGTACAGACAAAGAGATAGATATAAGACAGACAGAGCAGGATGTAAAGGGCCTTGAGGCTGGCTGACCTCCTGTCAAACTGATGGTTAAATGATTCTAAATGACTCTGTTCACTGATTACCCTACATGCTTTACTCCTGGAAAAAACACAGTTGTTGTTGAAATTTGATAAACTGGATTATGTGATGGTATTAGTGTCAGGCTGGGGGGCCAGAGATGTGATTAAACTGGCTGTTTTCCAATACGTCACTAAGGACATTCTGGGACATCATACCCCCCCACCATCCACCAAACTCCATCTGATCCATATAGAACTTCTTAAGACTTTAGATCTGAACCAGGGCATGTCAGCAGATAGAGAGAGAGAGAGGAAGAGAGCGAGAGAGAAAAAGAGATTGGGCGAGTGAGCGAACAGAGAGAAAAAGAAAAGGGAGTGAGTGACGGAGGGAGACAGCGGAGAGAGGAGCAAGAGTGAGCGAGAGAGAGGCTGCTGCTGGTGGTCTCCGAGGGCAACCTCCAGACCGCTGAATAATTACACTTCACTTTGCATCATAAACATTTGGTTTAGGGCTCCAATCTGTTCTGTTGAGCAGGGGACATGTCAGGGCTTTAAACTAGCCAGCTACCACTACAGACGGGATTAACTCCACCTGAACAGGGCAAGTACAGAAGGGGGCTGGGAAGGAAGCCTCAGTGTGTTCGTTCCACTCGTAATTTAGTCAAAACACAGGTTCACAGGTTAAGACTGGCATTTCTGCCTCTCCTCTGCTGCTGGCTTCCATAACATGTTTTCCACTGTCACGGGTAGAAACGGCAGGGGAACTGTGAGGGGTGGTTGTACGGAATGAGCCCTGACGACAGCCCCCTCGTGGGACGTTCCACCCGGTCCCCATGTTTTGTCTGGCAGATCCAGCGTGTTTACACGACGTCAGCTGTACACCTGTGGAACGCCGTTTCCCCGGTGCCGACGGGTTCTCGGCGTGTTGCCGCCATGCTTCGTGGGTGATGCCAGTGTCCGTCACACGGCACTGTAACTGATCCACTCCGAGTAATTAACAACTCATGAATAATTCAACAGGAAACTAATCTCTCACGACTGAAACAAATACCCCCCAGTGTAAGCTGTGCTATTTATGTGTATCATGGCAAATGTCAATCAAACAGCATTCAGAAAGAAACTGCGAGAGTTTGTGTGTGTGTGCACGTGTGTGTGCGCGTGCCACATTTGGCACGCAGCGGATGGTAACTTGTTTTTTGTTAAGTCATTTCTGATGAGGGAGGTTGAACATCACAGTGTCGATGGTGAATCACATCCACATTAATTAACACAGTTAACACAACAAACTAAGAAAAAACAAGAGTTTAATTTCCTAATTGATGGATCATTTCTATGCCTAGTCTAATTCCATTTATGGCATGTAGAACAAGGAAACGTGACATTATGGATCCACACGTAATAAAGTGTTTTCAGGCTGAAAGAAACACAAGGAAGATACTATAATGATGCCAAAGACTAGGAAAGTATTGGCCAATTTCGATAAACAAAAGTAAAAAAACATTTAAGTAACCCCATACAGCAATAGAGTATTGAATGTCTTTAATACTTACACGTGACTTAACATAACCAAAACAGAAGAGGCAAGAAAAAGAAAAGAAATAAGACAAATCAAATGAAACACAAGCATAAAGCACATGCATGCTGTCTATCCATCTCATAAAGAAATGCAAGACATAAACAGTGAACACACAGGAAAAAAACTGCATACATTCTCTACAAGACACAAGCACACACACCCACACACATACAGACACACAGTCTATTGACCGGTATTTGTCACTTGCTGTATGTATAGCTGGGAGCGAGTCAGAGGAGCATTCCGTCGGTCTTTTAGCTGCGAGTGCTAGGCCAGCCAGCGTACACTCTGGTTTGTCAATGGCCTGTCAACTCCTCGCTTTAAGACATCTCCTCTCAAACACGGAGAAGAAAGCTTTCTGCTCCGAAATCAGGACCAACAGAAAATGGCTGCTACCGCTACACAGCCCCTGACAAGAACTGGCTTAGACCTTTATCACCCAGTCAACTAGGAGACACCATACAATAACTTGACAAATAAAATAAGGAATAAAATGTATTACTCATGGGTTTGGTGTTGACCATGGATATTTAGTGGTATTTCATTCTTACCTGCACCAAGACAAAGAATCTCTTCTTCCATCTCTTCCACACATTTTTACCAATAGCCCATAGGTACCTAAGTAAGCAAAAGCAATGATTTAGTAACAGTTTCTACAAAGGCTACTTTACATTATTTAACATTGTCTTGCATCACTATTTAATGTTTAAGAAGCATTTTAATTTTCCTTTCATGTCACAATGAGTAACAAACTGTATACAACACTTTAAGTGAACGGCAACTGGAGGACAACAGCTCTCCCGCCAGTTAGAGACCAAGGTCTCTGCTGACCTCTTATGGTGAAGAGTTGTTCCTGCTTGCGTTTAATGTGGTTCCGTTTGAGAGCTAGAGCTGCGTTACAGTAAGATTAAAGCGGGAAATTTACTGACATTTCATTTTAACATTTAATTAACTAACATGTACTTCATATAGAGCAGAACATGGTTGAGTTTGGGACTGCCATGTTTTCTGTTTAACAACCAGCTACAGTTTGGTGTGGGCCAGAGGATGTCCTTACAAGGCTGTGATCAACGCGCTCTGGTTGTGCTGTGTATTCGTACGTCTTGCTGTAAAGACTTCCGATGATAGAGACGACGTAAGGTTTTTGGAAAAGAACATCTGAGGGTGAGGAACCCCCCCAGCCCTGCCCGGGTCCGCCAGCTCGTCCCCCCTGGTTGGGCTCAAGGTGCCCTGTCTTGCCTCCCCTCTGCTTGCTGCACCCGCGGTTACGTTAGGGGTGCCGGGGCCTGTCGCACTGAATAAACTTGCGCTCGGAGAGCAGCGAGGGAGAGGGCCGTCGGCAGCCTGCCAAGCGGATGCTGGTGCACCGGGGAGGGCTGCCGGTGGGTCTCCCTGCAGAGCGCCAGGTCCCACAGGCTCTGCAGGGAAGCATATGGAGAGGAACGAGTGAGGGAGACAGGCGGAGCTCCTCCAAGCCCGGACACTGGGAAGCACTTGGGCTTCCCCACAGAGCGGGACACACACGCGGAGACAGGGGTGGGGGGGCATTGGGGAGAAGCGTATATGCGAGCGGCGCTGTCATTAGCCATTGGCCTAATCACAATCACAATTTGATATTTGATCTGGATTGAAGAGACTGCCAATGCCGTTTACCTCTGGATAGCTATGAATGACACGCGGCGTGCTTTAATATGGGCGAGTCCTCAATGGTTGTATTAGTGTCAGGCTGTCCTGTCCACAACCCAGAAAACGGATCCTACATTTCACTCCAAACGAAGGCTGACTTAATGATTTCTGTTCCTGAAAAAGTATGGAAGAGGAGAACTCCTTCTTGAATGAACATTATGGAGGTCTGGGTCACCCAAATGGAGCATCCTGCTTGCGGCATACGGACAGCCTGGGAATCCCACAAGGAGGTCCAGCCAGTGCCAAAGGAGGTCCACTGCCTTGTCGAGTCACGCTCAAGTGACTGCTCGTGGCAGGATAGGTGATGGGAAGCTAAACTGTAGCCATTAGCTGTTGCATTCTCCTGCTGCGTGTATGTTCTGGCATACTTCCTGGTTCAGTGAGTGGTGCGATAAGAGGTTGTCTGCTTTAGTAACAGCTTATCAGTTCTGGTCTTAGTGTGTGGTATGCACTGCAGGGCGCCACCAGTAGATGGTAGCAAACCCTTGCCTTAGAACTGAGTTTTAAATCTGAGATTCTGCACGGCGTAACTCACCCACAGTGTTTCATGTTTTGTGGCTTGTCCATGCGAATGGCCAGTTTGATCTTCAGGTCACTGTCAGGGCAGCCTTTGGACACGGTCATCTTGTGCAGTTCTGACTGTTTGGGACTGTTGGGGGTCGGATGGAGCACCACCTTGGAGCAAAAATGCGCACACACGCTATACATCAAGCAAGCACACAGTCATATATGGTGTTTCAACACGAGTGTATGTGATAATGCGCTCTACACTGGTGTGCCAACAGTTTGCGGCTAACCATGCCTCCCTCAGGCTCCAGGTGGATGGTGTCTTACCCTGCCCAGCTCTTTGTCCTCCAGGGCCAGGACTCCTGTGCTCTCAGTGAACAGCTTCACCTTGACGGCAGGCAGGGGTTGTGTGGTGGTGAAGTCCCCCTGGGTCCCCCAGCTGAAACACACCAGATCACAGAGGCAGACTATTTGACAATCATACACCAACTCCTGTCACAGAACACACTGACATTTTTGGTGTGGGTGTGTGCGTGTGTGTGTCAACCCAGGTGTATTTAGAAGACACTGCGGGATGGAGTTAGCACTGGGGATACCTTGACAACTCCATAGCACAACCACTTTGTTCCTACATCACCCAGCATGCCTTTGGGACACACCTCAACAATCTGTGAACCAGCTCCAGGCTTTGAGATGTTCACCTGTGTCACTTCTGACTGATGTGCTGTATCACCTTTCTGTGTGGTCTCACATCTCTGAAGAATATCCCACAGTTAACACTTAAGTACTACACAGTTTATGTCCTTTATTATATCCACAATGGGAGCATTTTCTGTTTAACTACTATACAAGAGCGTATGGCTCATGGCTGACATTACGCTTTGGTCAAAATACAACCCTGTTTCCAAAATAGTAGGGATGGTGCGTAAAATGTAAATGAAAACAGAATGCAATGATGTGCAAATCATTTCAACCCTATATTCAAAAGAAAATAGCACAAAGACAATATATCAAATGTTGAAACTGAGATATTTTATTGTTTCTTGAAAAATATATGCCCACTTTGAATTTGTTGCCAGCAACACGTTTCAGAAAAGTTGGGACAGATGCAATAAAAGACTGGAAAAGTTATGTAATGCTAAAAAACTTAACCGGGTGTAACATCACACAACTAATTATGTCAGTTGGCAACAGGTCAGTAGCATGATTGGGTATTAAGAGAGGATGGGTTGGTCAGAAGTGAGGAGGGGTTCAACAATTTAAGAATAACGTTTCTCAACGTAAAGTTTGTGAATCTCATCATCTACGGTACATTATATCATTAAAAGATTCAGAGAATATGGAGAAATCTCTGTACGCAAGGGACAAGGCCAAAAACCAATATTGGATGGCCGTGATCTTTGGGGCCTCAGGCGGCACTGCATTAAAACCAGACACAATTCTGTAGTGGAAATCACTGCATGGTCTCAGGAACACTTCAGAAAACCACTGTCTGTGAACACAGTACGTCGCTGCATCCACAAATGCAAGTTAAAACTCTACCATACTGAGAAACCATATATAAACAAGATCCAGAACCAATGCTGCCTTCTCTGGGTCTGATTTCATTTAACTGTCCCGTGGTCTGACAAATTAAAATGTGAAATTCTTTTTGGGAATCATGGATGTCGTGTCCTCCGGACTAAAAAGGAGAGAGACCATCCGGCTTGTTATCAGCACACAGTTCAAAAGCCAGCATCCGTGATGGTATGGGGGTGCATTAGTGCACATGGCATGGGCGACTTGCACATCTGTCAAGGCACCATTAATGCTGAACAATATATACAGGTTTAGGAGCAACATATGCTGCCATCCAGACAACGTCTTTTTTGGGGAACGCTTTGCTTATTTCAGGAAGACAATGCCAAACCACATTCTGCACGTATTACAACAGCATGGCTCCATAGCAAAAGATTGCTAAATTGGCCTGGCTGCAGTCCAGACCTGTCACCCATTAAAATCATTTGGCGCATTATAAAAAATATGACAAAGGAGACCCCGAACTGTTGAGCAGCTGCAATCCTATATAAAGCAAGAATGGGAAACATTTCAATTTCAAAACTACAGCAATTAGTCCCCTCAGTTCCCAAACGCTTACACAGTATTGTTGAAAGAAGAGGTGATGCAACACAGTGGTAAACATACCCCTGTCCCAACTTTTTTGAAACGTGTTGCTAGCATCAAATTAAAAATAAGCAAGTATTTTTCCAAAAATAACATTTCTCAGTTTCAACATTTGATATGTTGTCTTTGTACTATTTTCAATTAAATATAGGGATAAATGATTTGTACATCATTGCATTCTGTTCTTATTTGCAATTTACGCAGCTTCACAACTTTTTTAGAAACGGGGTTGTACATAGTGGTGGAAATCCATACTTGTAAAACTTGACTCAATCACAATAAATAAAACAAAATGCCAAGCCAACTTTTGGAAATGATGCCATTAAAATATTTTCATGTCAGCTACATGACAATGAGCAAATTGACTTGAAACTGGTAGTGTGCTATGCTCTCGTGTTGTGGTTCAAAGAGGACACTAACAAGTTGAGTCGTCGAATATCACACCTTCAGTTATTTTTCTAAGAGATGTCTCCTCCCATGAATCTAAATGCGGGTCCATTGTCCAATGTTTAGATCCTGCAATAATTTCGAGAGCCAACAGGAGCACAGAATTTGTCAATCATATGAATGAATCATAAAAAGCTTCAATTAAAAAATGTGCTGAGCTAAATCAACAAAAGTACAGAGCTAAAACAAAAAAAACTGGTGTCACTGTTCAAACAATTATGGACTACACAAATATAAATACAGTATGGATAGATTAATAGATATTGATGATAGGACAGAAAGATAGAAAGATACAGTAGATAGATACAGATAAATATGGATTAGTTGTTTCTCTGGGGTCAGGGCAGTGTTTCCCAATCCTGCTCCTGGGGACCCCAAGGGGTGCTCATTTTTTGTTTTTGCCCTAGCACTCATAGATCTGATTCAAATGTTGCCTTGCCACTTACTACTTCATACTTACCTACTACCTATCATCAAGTCTTTCATTTTTTTCTCTGGGGTTAGGGTTAAATTTCTCTGGGGTTAGGGTTCTATTTCTCTAGAGTTAGGGTTCTGTTTTTCTGGTGTTAGGGTCTTTTTTCTCTGTTGTTAGAGTTCTGTTTCTATGGGGCTAGTGTAATGTTATTCTGGGGTGAGGGTTCTATTTCTCTGGGGTTAGGGTTACATTTCTCTGGGGTTATGCTTCAATTTCTCTGGTGTTAGGGGTTTTATTTCTCTGTGGTAGAGTTCTGTTTCTATGGGGCTAGGGTAATGTTATTCTGGGGTTAGGGTTCTATTTCTCTGGGGTTAGGGTTATATTTCTCTGGGGTTAGGGTTATATTTCTCTGAGGTTAGGGTTACATTTCTCTGGGGTTAGGGTTCTATTTCTCTGGGGTTATGCTTCAATTTCTCTGGTGTTAGGGGTTTTATTTGTCTGTGGTAGAGTTCTGTTTCTATGGGGCTAGGGTAATGTTATTCTGGGGTTAGGGTTCTATTTCTCTGGGATTAGGTTTCAAATCATTTATTGTAATGTATTACAGAGCTTTGTGTGGATTTATACAACAGAAAAAAATACTCCAGGTGCTTCCAATAATATCCTATTAATGGGCATTAATTTACATACAACTGAATTTATCTTTGTAAATGTGTTTTCAGTAAAGTAGCAGTCCAGTCCATAATTATTCTCACATTGCACCTGCAGATGGCAGTCTAAGCACGTGTATCATTTTGGATTAGATTGACAACAGATACACTGTACATAGATCACTACTTGTGTTTGTCATAAAACCAGAGGGTGCAAAAGATGGATGCTGATTGGTTGAAAGCTATGGTACATCAGACCGTATATTACTGAGTTTAAACTGAATATTTGCATTGGTAAGTGGTATATATGAAGACAAGATATAAACCACCTCAGCGGTTTTGGTATCACTATGCTTTCATACTGGGTTGGATGTTTTGAAGTGCTTTTGTTTTGCCCTTCTTTGCCCTCCAGGTTCATTTCATTTGGTAAATTGATCACTGGGTAAAGTTACGATTACCTTTCATCTTAACAAGTTTAAGCCAAATAGACTCACGACATCAAAGATCCACCACCTTATTTTACAGTTGATAAAGTATGGGGTTTTTGTCTGCTGATGCATTCTCATTTCAGCTCAAAACCGACGGCTTGTGTGCGTGGCCAAAGAGCTCAATATTCATGTAATCTGACCAAAGAGCTCAATATTCATGTAATCTGACCAAATCACTGGTTCTAATTCAAGGGTCAGTGCTGTTTAACTCCAAGCTTTACATTTTTCTTTGGCCATGCGTGTTGCCACATATGAGCTACAGTGAGAGGCTGATCCCACAAAAAACCCTAAAATCACATTTTGTAATAGCAGGTGTGATTCCATCCTTTCACATATCACCTTACTGTCTACAAATCAAACCTGACCCAATAACATACATCTCTCAGAAACAGTGTTACTGTACATCTCTCAGAAACAGTGTTACAGAAACAGTGTTACTGTACAAAACCCCTCCCACTGTGTTATTGTACAAAACCCCTCCCACTGTGTTCCTGTACAAAACCCCTCCTACTGTGTTACTGTACAAAACTCCTCCCAGTGTGTTACTGTACAAAACACCTACCAATTTGGCCTAGGGTGTAAGCACGCAGCAGCATACAGTAGGTTCCATTCTGGCCCACATTTCAGCACACTTTCCTACTTTCTCACCCATATCACTAAAAGTCCTAAAATAATCTTTAAACATTCTAAAAGTAACAGAAACAGGACAGAGAATGAAAGTGATGAGAATCTGTGGGGCCCAATTTGGACATTTTCACATAGGGGTGTACTCACTTTTGTTGCCAGCGGTTTAGACATTAATGGCTGTGTGTTGAGTTATTTTTAGGGGACAGCAAATTTACACTGTTATACAAGCTGTACACTCACCATTTCACATTGTAGCAAAGTGTCATTTCCTCAGTGTTGTCACATGAAAAGATATAATCAAATATTTGCAAAAATGTGATGGGTGTACTCACTTTTGTGAGATACTGTACTTTCCAGTGTATAATTAGATGTAATTAAATAATAATTTTGGGCTCAGATAAAGGTTGCCTTGTCTTGTCTCTACAACGCATGGTGTTTACTGTGGAAGCCCAGGGGGAACATCTCATTTCAATGTTGAATCTAATCTACCGAGGTCAGACAAGCAGACAGCAAGGCTTAAATTGACCGCCAGAGTACCAAATGAAATGCTAAGCTAGAAATAATGGGAATAATGTGAAGGGGATGAATACAATAGATGATTCAGACAGCAACATAACTGTGATAAAATGTGATGTAAGTCTTTGTGTCCCTTGCGTTGGCAATAGCTCAGTCGCTACTCGTTTTTCGTGTAACAAAGCACTTTATTTTACCAGGGTGCTGTGATTCAGGAAAGACCGGAGTTAAACTATAGTTTCCACTGATCCCCTCACTGTGAGAAAGGAGGGCCTACAAAAGCCCCCCGCCCACAAACACACAAACACAAAAAGCACAAATACACAGTTTGACGTCACAGAGGGGCACAGCTGCCCCCCTGGCCAAAGTTTAGACTCTGAACAATGCCTCCTCTGAGACAAAGACAGTGCAACACCTATAGTTCACATTTGTTGTGTTACAGTACTAACGGTGGGAAACAACAACTGTTGTCTAAGAGAAGGTCCTCTCCTACATGAATATTTATGAATGAGTATGGATGACACCACTCAAAAGGCGAAGGGTACAGGGATGATGTTACTACTATTTTTCTAGCCGTGAGGCCAGAACATAACGTCCAAATCAGAGGGTGATGAAGAGAGAAAATAGAGGTGGGAGGAGAGGAGAGGAGGAGTAATTATGAGTCTTTAAATATACTGTATGAGGAAAATATTCCTTCCACTGACAGTCTTTGTCACAATTGTTTCTCTGTGCACCACAAAACACCTGTGCCCCCCACACACACCCGCTGTACTGTACATTCATCGGTCGGAGATCCCAGACCATCCCACCTGAGTCAACTGCTGGAAAACCCAAGCGGTAGAGTGTTGTCAGACCAAGCTAGCATCTCGCTCCGATAACACTCACACAGGCAACATCACCACATCAGGCTATGGCCAGTGCCCACCCTACAGACCCAGTAACAAAGACTCAGGGCTTACCGCTCTCTGAACAACATGGTCTGGATCAGGTGCTCCTCAGAGTGTAACTATGTAAAGGGCAGCAGCCCGGGGCTTGGGGGTTTCACGTCACAGGAAGTCCACATGATGTGGCCATGTGTATGTAAGCAGGAAGTAGCGTAGCAGGGAGCAGACTCACTTATATTACCAGGTCCTTTTTAACATCACTCAGACCTGTACATGACTTACTACCACGAATCCAAGTACAGAACAAGTGACTAGACAGTACACGCAGGTATGAAGTTTCACACATGACCATTATAACATACTGTACTTGTTAATAGGTTTTTACTACTTATTATGAATGCTATAACAAACTGAACTTATTACTAGTGACTAGGTATTTATAGCTTATTATGAATGCTAT
>JACXGI010013030.1:0-21751 GCA_016801175.1 Esox masquinongy | reverse complement strand
CATGGACATGGATCACAAACACATTCCTTCTATATTTACATGGACATGGATCACACACACATTCCTTCTCTATTTACATGGACATGGATCACAAACACATTCCTTCTATATTTACATGGACATGGATCACAAACACATTCCTTCTATATTTACATGGACATGGATCACACACACATTCCTTCTGTGGGAAGTAGAGGTGCCGCAGATCCACCTGACGCAGCCTCAACTCCCTGTCTAGATTCCGTTCGCCGCTGAACTGTGGGGGCGATTTGTTTTTTATTCATCGAGATGCGCCACACTTTGGCTGACAGGAACGTGTTTTCTGTCCGTGCTCAAGGTTGACATATGCTCCACTATGGCCGACAGGAAATATCCACTCAATTCATCAAACATTATCACCACTCCCAATCAAAACGTGTTCCCACGCCTTCATACAGTTATTTATACATTATCATCACCCCCAATCAAAACGTGTTGCCACTGCCACACCTTCATGCAGTTATTTACACATTATCGTCACCCCTGATCAAAATGTGTTCCCACGCCTTCATTTAGTTATTTATACATTATCATCATTCCCGATCAAAATGTGTTCCCACTGCCACAGCCTTCATACAGTTATTTATACAGTCATGGACATACAGACAGATGTAGACAGTAAAGGATGGATGTCTATATATCAGAGCTCTGCTATTGGGTTTTAGTGCCAGGACAGTAAAGACACTCAACCGACCACTCTGTGCATTCCCTCACGTTGAGACGATTTCCCCACAGCCAAAAACACAATCACCCCCAGTGTCTATCCAGAGACAGTGGAACAATTACTTTTTTGGCTCAGTCCTAAGAATATGCCCTTCAACTTTTAGTCATAATAAGTTATTTCGGATCCTCTTAAAACTGGAAGCAATAAATTAGATTTTAATTGAGATTCTAAAACCACATGGCGTTTGGTTTCTGGGACCCATCACTCAGCTAGGGCCTCCATTCTCACCTTTCCAGGCTTAATGAACGAGAGAAGGAAAAATAGAGGAAAAGAAAGAATGGAAGAATGAAAAAGATGTCCTTCACCTGTGATAGCCTGTGCTCTATGGATTCTCAGAACTAATGAAATGAGATTAGTATCTCCTAAGGTGATTTACCATTCAAGGCCCTTACAGATTCATTCCTCAATAAAACACAAAAAAACAGAATGGCTGAAGGAATAAGTAGGTTGGCAACGTGCAGTGTCCCCGGAGAGGGTGAGATCACAAGACTTACTAGATTATCCCTCTTTTTATTTTTTTAATGTTGACTTGGGTGATTGGTCCTTTTGTAGTTTAGTGGATATTTGTCTGTACAATGTTGTTGTTTTTGTGACATTTTTTTGAATAATAAAGCACTGAAATCCATGCAATGTGCAACCCTGTTTCAGAAAAGTTCAGACACTGTGTAAAATGCAAATAGAAACAGAATGCAATGAGGTGCAAATTATTAATCCCTACATTTCATTGAAAATAGTACAAAGACAATATATCGAATGTTGAAACTGAGAAATGTTATTGTTTTTGGAAAAATACATGCCCATATTGAATTTGATGCCAGCAGAACGTTTAAAAAAAGTTGGGACACAGGCATGATTACCGCTGTTTTGCATCACGTCTTCTTTCAACAAAAAGCGTTTGGGAACTGAGGAGACCGGTTGCAGTAGTTTTGAAAGTGAAATGTTTTCCCATTCTTGCTTAATATAGGATTTCAGCTGATCAACTGTTCGGGGTCTCCTTTGTCGTATTTTTCTTTTTATAACACAATGTTTTCAATAGGTGAGAGGTCTGGACTGCAGGCCAGTTTAGCACCTGGACTCTTTTACTACGGAGCCATGCTGTTGTTATACGTGCAGAATGTGGTTTGGCATTGTCTTGCTGAAATAAGCAAGGCCTTCCCTGAAAAAGGCGCTGTCGGGATGGCAGCATATGTTGCTCCAAAATCAGGATATATTGTTGAACATTAATGGTGCCTTCAGAGATGTGCAAGTCACCCATGCCATGTGCACTAATGCACTCCCATACCATCACTGATGCTGGCTTTTGAACTGTGCACTGATTACAAGCTGGTTGGTCCCTCTCCTCTTTAGCCCAGAAGATGAGGCATCCATGATTTTCCCAAAATAATTTCACATTTTGAAAGTCCTAAATCCATCTTTTATTTGCTACTTTTGTCAGAGAATATTGGGTTTTGCACCACCTACCTTAAACACGGATTTCATGAATTCCCAACAATGCTTAACAGTCAAATGTCAGGGGGACTTGCAAGATAAAAACTGCCTTTATTCAATGTAAACTTTGTGAGGGCTCTCCTCCCTCACTGCCTATTGTTTTGTACTTCCTCAAATAAGGCTAAGCTGAGAGGTAACAGTAAGCTGAGAGGTAACAGTATGCTGAGAGGTAACAGTAAGCTGAGAGGTAACAGTATGCTGAGAGGTAACAGTAAGCTGAGAGGTAACAGTATGCTGAGAGGTAACAGTAAGCTGAGAGGTAACAGTAAGCTGAGAGGTAACAGTATGCTGAGAGGTAACAGTAAGCTGAGAGGTAACAGTATGCTGAGAGGTAACAGTAAGCTGAGAGGTAACAGTATGCTGAGAGGTAACAGTATGCTGAGAGGTAACAGTAAGCTGAGAGGTAACATTATGACAAAGCTAATCAACAAAGCCAACCAGCATCAGGTTTCTGGAACTGCTCATTCACCTCACTGATCATTTTGATTCATCCTTTAGAGTTTAGAGTCATCAAAATGTCTCCCTGTGAAGTGCTGTTGAATGTTCCTTTAACTAACAGGCAGGCAAAACAAAGACAGGCAGCGTTTCTGACTGACAGGCTGATTGAACACGGTCCCCCTTCTTGTTCCCATCCACCAACCCCACACAATTAAATATACAGACACAACACTAATGTCAATCAAACACCTCCACCGCTTCAATTACACAGCAATGACTATTTGACACTTTACATGAAGCTGAGGTTGCATGTGGCCTGTGTGGTGTGTGTGTTTGTGTGTGTGTGAGTAGGAATTGGTGTGTGAGTGTGTGTGCTCTCGGGTTTTTCCCAGAAAATGAGCGCGATGACCCAGGAAGGCCCAGGCTTATGAAGACATGCTGGCTCATAATGTCGGGTTCTAATGCAATTTGGAGCAGGAGTTAAGCTCGCTGCATGAGCTGACGGAACAGCCGACTGGTGCTGACTCCAGGAAGACACAAAGGACCGAGTTTGGAGAGAGGGAGAGACAGAGCAAAAGAGAGAAAGTGTGTGTGAAAGAATAGATGATATGGAAAAAGCACTAGTTTGGTTTCTGTCTGAAACACATTGCTGAATTTCAGAGGAAATGGGTGATGAGGAGGATTTTGATGAGTGACAGGAGAAACAACACGTCTCCAGACTCTTGTTCTCTGTTAGTGGGCTGTGTGCCTCGTTAATTCTGCATCATACCACTCTATCGTGACCAAACACAGAACAGAAAAAGGTTTGTTTGCATATTACAGTGGGTTGTGGACAATGATTTCCTCTGTGCCTTTGTTAAGGAGAACATTCCTGTAGCGTTCCAGTGCCACTATCCATAGTCAACGTTCCAATGTATTCAAAGACATTCTGTACCGGAACAAGCAGCTCTGACCCAGATCCCAGTCTATGAAGACTTTCATCTTTATCTCTCTCTCCATCTCCCTTTCTCCCTCCTTCATTCTCTCTCATTTTCATATCCCTCTCTCTTTTCAGAACAGAGGCTCATCTATCCTTCAGAAGCTGTATGTACCACCATTTCACTTGTTTGTGCATGTTCACCATTTTCTACGGTTTCTGTGTTCTGAGTTGGGATGAGATGCCTCTGGTGAGAAAACAAAAAAAAACTCATCTCAGTGGAATTAAATTGATTAAAGAACATCATCCGGTTTAGCAAAAAAAAAAAACATTTGAGAAATAAAAAAAATCATAACTTGATTATTTCTCAACGTATACTTTAGGGCTTCTGGAGGCTCAGTTCATGATTTACATGGATGTTCAACTGGCATTAACTCATTTGCGGGATTAGCAACAACAGCAGGCCTCTACACACTTGTTTCCCAACTCAGTGTGTTTCCAAGGTTGCTTGGCGCTGGAGGAACAGTGGCTCAGTTCATTTGTAATCAAAGTAAACCACATTGACCTTGGCCAAGGGCCCGAACATTTTGCCCGCGGAATCCTCAACAGATTCCATCAATTTCACCGGGAAAAAAATTAACATAAAATCAATTAATGCATTAATTAGTGTACTTTAATTACATAAATCTGGGTACATATTTTGTCATTAATTATTTATTGAGTAATTAATGAGTTCTGATTAATAACGAGGACAATGTTCACGTTAAACACACATTGTGTGTTGCCCTGACGATGGATGACTCTTCTGTCTCCACCAACCAACAGTCTCCCACAGTTAGAACCGTATTTAGACAAAGCCGGGAAGCTCGCAAGCAAACTTCGATAAGTTGAATTAGGTGTTAAGTTCGAAGACAAGAATTGAGAATCGCTGCTTTGGATGCAAATATATAAAGTGAGAAAATAGTTGAAAATTCTGTCGATATGGGATCTGTTGGATCAACACCTACGGGACTATGGACATCAACACATTCCACTCACCTGTCTGTGTGAGAGACATCCAGGTCTCTGTTCATGTGGGGATTCCCTGCATGTATAAAAAGGTTTAACTATCGTTGTTCAAGTACAACCTGACAAACTGGCCCCCATGTGGGTCTCTGGTAGCTCCCAAATGGGTTGTGTTAGAATGGCAGTAACTTTTGGGTTCAAGCACCACAGGACAGGTTTAGGGTTAGGGCTAGCTTAAGTTTAGGCATCAAGGTTAGGGCACTGAAGTTAAGGTTAGGGTAAGAGTTAGGGCTAGGTAATAGGAACCATGGATTTCTGCATTTCAGCACCCCACAATGATAGAAAACAAATGTGTGTGTGTTTGGTGTGTGTCAAGGGTGCCGATAATTTTGTCAATGACATTTTTGTTTTTTCAATATGGTGAAGGATCTGAATTTAAAACAAACGTTCTGTAACATCAACAGCGATATAAAGAATTGTGGAGACCCAATACTTAATTGATGAATTTCATTGTAACTTTAGAGACATTTTGAATTATTTGAAGAAAGTGCATTGGTGCCAATACTTTCCACAATCACAATACAAGCAGGTTTTGTAACATACGATCAGATTTGGGGAGTAACGGATTACAAGTATTACAAAAAATCAGTAACTGTAATCAGTTTCTGTAAACTAAAATATTGTAATCGGATTACAGAGACTTTGGAAAAAATACATGATTACTTTTGGATTACTTCAATGCGAGAAATAATTACGACACGTTGCATGCTTGATTTTGTTTTTAAATGTTTAAAATGAAAATAACAATTGCGCACCTCAGTTGTGTGTGATCATCATGCGAGCAAATGTGGGTGCGCAGATTAGTGACCGATGAAGCGCTAGTTTTATTTTGGTTGGTTGGGTGGCTGGTAAAAACAGAGAACAGTATATCTACGATAATATTAGCCGACCCATATAAAATGTGATTTAGTTATCCACTATCAGAGTTTGGGAGTAACAAATTACAAGTAATCTATTACATGTAATGGATTACAAAACAAACGTAACTGTAATCCGTTACGTTACCACCAAAAATATTGTAATCGGATTACAGACACTTTTAAAAAAATTATGATTACTTTTGGATTTCTTCAGTTGAAAAAGACTAGGTGCGCGAAATAATTATGACACGTCGCATGTTTGAGTTTATTATTGAATGTTATAAAAACATCGTTATTTGAACCAAAATATGAATTGCGCGCCTCAGTTGTGTGTGATCATCATGCGCGCAAAGGTGGACGCGCATAAGCAGTTTAGTGACGGAGGAAGCCCAAGTTTAAATTTATCCGGTTTTGGTTGGTTGGATGGCTGATAAAAAGAGAGTATATCCACGATAATATTAGCCGAGTCATATAAAATGTTATTTAGTTATCTACTCGACGCATAATTCTCAGAAGAATGATAGGCAATAGGCCTACCTGGTGTTATATCTTTTTCAAGTTTCAAGGTTTATTTGTCAAATGCACCGAACAACACAGCCAGGACGTGATGCACCGAAGAACTTTTTCAGGAATTGTTTAATAGATTAGGCAACTTGTTAGATAGCTGTAACATGGCGCCGCCTTCAAGATAAAACATTATATGGAACTGACCACGACATTTGAGGAGAAAAGGTGTGTTGGGAAGCACTCTGCCAAAGGATGATTATTTGAATTTGACGCGGCCACATCAACTCCGTCCATACAGATAGCCCATGTGATTCTGCTTGCTTTGCATCTGTGAAAATTGTGTTCATTGGTTATCATTGGCTGCTGACGTCATTTACTTTAAGCTAAGAGTGCAGGTTTATAATCGCAGTTTATTTCTTTCATTTGCGTTTTGAATATCCATCACTGGTGGCCATAATAATCGCAGGTTACGTTCGCGCGGGTAAATCTTATTTCTATGCGGGTGTTCACGATTGCAAAACGTGTATTCGGGTGCATTTTGACAATGTTGGTTGTGGAGCAAATCATCAGACTACTGCAGATTTAGTTCATGCTGCAGATTTAGAAAAGCTACAGATATCTTCATATTTATATACAACAAAGTCAATACCCTTTTCGAGTAATTGCCATTTATTTTCAACAATGTTTTGAAGCAATTAAAAACATGAATAAAACACAAATAACAGAACAGGCATCATAAGATTTTGGGTTATGTTCAGATAAAAAGTTAGATTCTGGAAGATCGAGGTTTATTGGATTAATTGGAATGACTGAATATCTGACAGTCCTTTAGCGTGTAATGTAGAGCTGTAGCCCAATCATATGGTTTAGAAACCCATTTGCAGGTGTATAGTCACAGTTTATTTATTTCATTAACGTTTTGAAAATCCATCGCTGGTTGCCCTTATAATCGCAGGGTTCGCGCTAGTAAAACGTATTCGTGTGCGGGTGTTCACGATTGCAAACGCGTTTTCTAATGCCTCTTAATATGAAAGTAATCAGATTACGTTACTGAGTTTGAGTAATGAAAAAGTTACGTTACTCATTACAAATGTGGACAGGTAACTTGTAACTGTAAAGGATTACATTTAAAAAGTAACCTACACAACCCTGCATGCTATACTGAAATGCACCCCTGAATCTGTTGGATGTCAATCGGAGATTTGCACATTGTGTAAACAGTAAGCATTTGGCAAAGCCTTTTGTCTGGCCTCTGGTTTCAATCTAGACATTTTATAACAAATGGCTGTCCTAATTGTTTGGCGTGCTGGTCCAGGGCAGCGTCATTTCTGGTATGTCAGGAAAAAGCTACTCTTTTAAACGACAGTATTCCTCTCTCACTCCTTCCTCCCCAATCCCTCCCTCTTCTCTCAGGTGGCATGGTGCAGTGTTGAGCACTCAGTGGAGTGGTGCAAGTTTTAATGCCACACTCGCTAACGGGGTCACTGATGATTCCACTGATTAGCTGTTGAACCACATTGAGCTGTGGTCCCATTCCCAGAAGTATAATATGTACCAAGGGAAGGAGAGACAGAAAGATAGAAAGAGTGAAAGAGAAATTAAGTGACAACACGGAAAGAAGACCTGAAAGAGGGTGCATTAAATAAAGATGAGAGAAAAAGACAGAGAGAAAGAAGAGAAGAAAACAGATAAAAATCCTGGAAAGTTATTCAGACTGTTGTTACAGGCCACTGGGCTACAGTGAGGAAATGGTGCGATCCTGGGATGATGGTCCATGACCAGCTGCTTGTTCAAGGGGAAACAGGAGAGGAAACTCATAAAGCAGTGGAATGAAATGAAGTAATTATTTTAGTGTAAATGAGTTGATATGGTTTTCACGTCTCTCTCCTGCTGTCATTCTTACTCCCTCTTTCTCACCCGCTCTCTCCCTCACTCTTTCTCCTGCTGACTTTCTTTTTCCTTCTGTCTTTCTCTCCCCTTTCTATATTTCTCCCTCTCTCTATCTCTCCATCTCTCATCTCTCTCTCTCTCATCTCTATCTCTTTCCATCTCTCTGTTTTAGTTTGTGTCTATCTGCCCTCTGCATATATATGCTTCTGCTAATTATCTACAGCACTGGGAGAGGCTGTGAACTCCGCTCTTCCACTGGCACAGTGTGTGTTTGTGCGTGTGTGTGCGTGTGTGTGTGTGTTGTCACATTCAACTTTTCTGACACCTGACATTTTTGTTGATAGACATTTTCATTCCTTCACCACACAAAGCCTCAATGTCAAATCAACACAGACACACATACACACTTATACACACGTATACACACACCAATTATAATGAGCACATCTCACGAGGTCCTGTCTTTTCTAACATTTCAGATCCTGGGCGATGCAAATCCCAAGTCATTCTCTTCAAACACACACACACACAGGGTAATAATCATCCCGACCCTAACCACATTTGCAGCTCCCACTGTTCAAAGAGTGAACACTTCAAAATCCTGACCTTATGCTAGACAGGTAAATATATATACTTGTTAGGTAAAACATTAACTTTACTCTAGACAGGTAAATATATATACTTGTTAGGTAAAACATTAACTCTATGCTAGACAGGTAAATATATATACTTGTTAGGTAAAACATTAACTGTACGCTAGACAGGTAAATATATATACTTGTTTGGTAAAACACTAACTCTACGCTAGACAGGTAAATATATATACTTGTTAGGTAAAACATTAACTGTACGCTAGACAGGTAAATATATATACTTGTTAGGTAAAACATTAACTCTACGCTAGACAGGTAAATATATATACTTGTTAGGTAAAACATTAACTCTACTCTAGACAGGTAAATATATATACTTGTTAGGTAAAACATTAACTCTACTTTAGACAGATAAATATATATACTTGTTAGGTAAAACATTAACTCTACGCTAGACAGGTAAATATGTATACTTGTTATGTAAAACATTAACTCTACGCTAGACAGGTAAATATATATACTTGTTAGGTAAAACATTAACTCTACTCTAGACAGGTATACACCGATCAGCCATAACATTATGACCACTGACAGGTGAAGTGAATAACACTGATAATCTCGTTATCATGGCACCTGTCAGTGGGTGGGATATATTAGGCAGCAAGTGAACATTCTGTCCTCAAAGTTGATGTGTTAGAAACAGGAAAAATGGGCAAGCGTAAGGATCTGAGCGATTTTGACAAGGGCCAAATTGTGATGGCTAGACGACTGGGTCAGAGCATCCCCAAAACTGCAGCCCTTGTGGGGTGTTCCTGGTCTGCAGTGGTCAGTACCTATCAAAAGTGGTCCAAGGAAGGAAAAGCGGTGAACTGGCGAACAGGGTTTTGGGCGGCCAAGACTCACTGATGTACGTGGGGAGTGAAATCCAACAGATTTGCTGAAAAAGTTAAGGCTGGTACTGATAGAAAGGTCAGAGTTTTGTCTATTACCTATATATTTAACTGTCTAGTGTATTCAGGGTATATTTATTAACTATATATTTAACTGTCTAGTGTAGTCAGGGTATATTTATTAACTATATATTTAACTGTCTAGTGTAGTCAGGGTATATTTATTAACTATATATTTAACTGTCTAGTGTAGTCAGGGTATATTTATTAACAGTATATTTAACTGTCTAGTGTACTCAGGGTATATTTATTAACTATATATTTAACTGTCTAGTGTAGTCAGGGTATATTTATTAACTATATATTTAACTGTCTAGTGTAGTCAGGGTATATTTATTAACTATATATTTAACTGTCTAGTGTAGTCAGTGTTTATCTATTAAGATTCTCCAATCACTGATGACTTATTTTTTTGTACAACACCCCTAATGTTGACGTCATCCAGATGACTGCAGTGGAAGGATTGTCAGAACGTGTATCAAGCCCGGCCCGGATATTGATGTGAGGACTGTGAAAGTGGGTTCATCACAGGTAAACGTGTGTCACGCATCATTGCTCTACAAACTCCATTGAACATTTGGAACAAAACAGGACTCGCTACGGGAGGGTGGATTCACCTTGGGAAATCAGACTTCAGCTCATCATCATTTCTAATTCACTTCCCCAATAAGTACTGAAAAAGTAATATGCTGTAGCCGTTGGCTAATTAAAAAAAAATCTAAAGTACTAATTTGAACAAACAGCTAGATTGTCACGTCGTACGATAATTGTAAACTGTCTATGTGTTTCCAACAAGCATTGAGTCCTGACCTTTTTGTCTCTAATCTGTGATACTGGGTTGTAATTATTTTCCACATCTGTCTTTCTCCAGACACACTGCCTTGTGTAGCCGCTGGGGATCTCATCAAAGGCAACAGACCGGGGTCAACAGGACGACTGGACAGTAAGTGTGTGAGAACCCATTGAAACAGCCATTTTGTATTGTCACAGTATGTGGTTATTGTGCCGTGTATCGGATAAGCGGAGAGGAAATGGAGCAGAACATGTATCTCTCTCAGGGCTCATATGACTGTATTTTTATTTGTCTGTAGGCGCAACAGATTTGTTTCTCTGATTTCAGGTTGTTATCGCTACCATAGCAACACACAACAGTCAGTCAGAGACTCTCAGTAGGACTGATAGTGTATGGTGTGTGTGTGTGGATGTGTGTTTGGTGTGTGTGTGATGTGTGTGTGTTTGTGTGTGCACACATGTGTGTATGTGTTTTAACACGGAAGGCTCCTTTCATGTCTGTTGTCATCTCAGCCCCCTGTGCCTCTATGTAACATCAAACAGATTTGCTGATCAGTTTGCTAAAATGTTAAACATTTTTACATTTTACATTTAGTCATTTAGCAGATGTTCTCTTGCCGGGCGAATTACAGTTAGTGCATTCATCTTATGATGGCTAATTGGGATTACCTAATACATTTTATTCAATGAAGGAGCTATCAGCAGAGTCATTGCTGGAAAAAAATTAAAAACAAAAGTTAATGTGCAAAGTAACAATAGCAGATGCAAACACCTACAGGGGCGGGGCTGATGAGGGCTTCCTATAGGGGCGGGGCTGATGAGGGCTTCCTATAGGGGCGGGGCTGATGAGGGCTTCCTATTGGGGCGGGGCTGATGCAGACACCTACTGGGGCGGGGCTGATTAGGGCTTCCTACAGGGGCGGGGCTGATACAGATACCTACAGGGGCGGGGCTGATTAGGGCTTCCTACCACACCAGGTTTGAAACAAAATATTAATATTCATATCATCTACACACGTGACATTAACATGTACAGGATACGGTCTCAATTATCATATGAAATTTTTCTCTATTATAACCGATAATAAAAACCTTAATAATGACAAGTAACTCCCTGTTCAATATATGTTCAGTGTATCCTTATAATCTAGTAGAAACAACATCTCCTTAGTGAATGAATAATGGTATAATTACAGGGTGACATACACAAAGCTCCACTGAATTCATGATAAACAGACCACAAATAAAAGTGGCCTATCAGTACAAAATTGTGGGAATACCTCTTTAATGTGTTGCATGATTGACAGATGCCTGCGTTCAGTGAGGTTGTTCGAATCAGCCTACAACTGCAGGCCAAACTCAGCTCTACCCGACCCAGTGCAACTGAGTACATAGGTTTCTCAGTCACACAGTTTGCTTTCGTGAGAAAGTGACCTTGGAAAATGGACTAAAGGTTTTGTCACAATACTGTTTTTAATGTTTGTTTTTGAGAAAGTGATGATTTGGTCTAAAATGCATTACTAAGGCTTGAAAACACAACACATAAGGGGCTCACAGAGACACATAGATTAGAAAGACAGAGAGACAGAGACAGCGAGACAGAGAGACACATAGGCAGAAACACAGAGACAGAGACACAGGGACATAGAAACAAAGAGATGCAGAGACAGAGACAGCGAGACACACAGAGACAGAGACACACAGGGAGACACAGAGACAGAGACACACAGAGACAGAGAGACACAGGTAGATACAGAGACGGAGAGACTCAGGGAGACACAGAGAGAGAGAGACAGAGACACAGTGACACAGAGAGACAGATACAGAGAGACACAGACACAGAGAGACAAGGGAGAAGATGCTTGTGGAGAGTTGAGATAAAACAACAGTTCGGAGAGAAACCAAAGGAAGGATGGGATGATTTAAAGAAAAATATGCACCTTCCCTGGATAACAGGCATCAGCCTCACCTAATAATAAAAATATAACTGTGTTGTCATCCAGCTGCTACATACAGAACATATTAGATTCCCCATGCAAATAGAACCTACACCGCAACCATTTCAGAGTGTACAGTATATTCCTCTATCATAATCATTACAGTATTTTCATATTGCATTTATATTGAATGTGCTTGAGTATATATTTTTCCATTTGTTTGGAAACTTTTTTCAACAAGTAAGACTCTAGCATCCATAGCTACTGTCACTCACAGAAGACTTCATCAGATTAGCTGGAGGTCTCGGATGCTCGCAGCCTCTGGCTCACACCCATTCTGCTTATTCAGCTTTTATACAGAGCTGGCATTCCTGTTCATGCTGAGTTCCAGTATGACTTCTGCCTTTCTGATTTGATCTCCTGAAGAAGAGACGTTATGTAAAAGGTAATACTGTACTTGGAAGAAAGCGAGGCACTGATATTTCTTTATTTCAGAATAAGGACAATTTTATTTCATTATTTTCCCCCCAAGAAAATTACAGTAAACAATAGTGTCAAATTTAGAATTTCAATTCCTCATAATTAAATACTTTTGTATAATATTGATCAGTATGCACACTTCATGCACAAGTCTCTACTGCTGCAATAACCACTTAGGACCCAGAGCTAATAGATAATTTACACAGAGCATAAAACATGACTATGAATATTTTCTTGTTTGTCCTCATGCTATTTCAGCTCTTTGTGCTAACAGTAATATCTCATTGGCTATCCTGCTCCTGCATTTCACTAATAACATTTCAGACTCATTTCCTTTCCCGTGCCCTGGCTGATCTTCATTAGTTTAAAGTGCTCTATGCAAATACCCCAGAGTAAGACAAAGATATTTCTAATGACATAGTTTGCTTTGTCCCCATGGAATAGATAACTATTATAGAGACACTGTAATAAAACCAGGGTTTTTCAAACAGGGGGTCATCAGGAAAGCATCAGGTCTCCAAAACTATTGGAGAAGAAAAAATGGGTTAGGGTTAGCCCACATATTTTTTAGAAATATCAAATGTTGATTCTATTAGGTAGAACAAGAGTTGGGTATCATAATTAATATGACTGATTAGATCAGACTACCATCACCATATTATCCATCCAAATAAAAATCATATTTGTACAATCAAGAAATTCCAATCATGGCCGGTTTTTAGAAGTGAGATGCTGCTTTGGTTTGCTTCCAGCTGTTTCCATGGACGGCTGATGCATCTGTCACAATATAAGGAGATTGTAGAACACAGGCACAGAGGTGGGGGAACAAACAGGTAATTCTTTCCAAAAGCGTGACACAACATGACGACCGTAACATGCGACAGTGACTGACAAACCACTAGGGCAGGAGGAACTTGAATAGGGACATAACGAGGGGGCAAACAAGACACAGGAGAGAGATTACACTGATAAGACTAAACTGAACATAGATACAGGCAAACTAGAACTAAAAAACATAGAACATAGAAACGGAACGACCGGTAGGGCACAGGCCGTAGCCGGCCATTACAGCATCTGTCCGCAGAGCTGCATGCTCTTGTAGTGGGACTTGTAATGGGACTTGTAATGACTGCTTGAACTTGGCTTTTCATACAAACAATCCAGCACAATAGAAGTCCCAAAACAGGCCACAAAACCCCATCATTAGTGCAGTCAGTAGGTCCACAGTGTGTCTACATAGACACAGGCTTTCTTAATAACGCTACATACTGTGTAATAATTACCAAATCACAGTCTGCAACTGGTGAGAAAAAAAACCTGGCAAATGATGATCATGCCTTGTACCAAATTATTTTGAATTCTCAAGATGACAGCCAGGATGTTTTTGTAATGCAGAAATGCACAATTTCTTTTTCATACTAATTTTTTCTTGGTCCTGTGTACTTGTGACACAGGGAAGCACTTTTGAAAAAGTTATTTTCTTTCAGGCAGCCAGGCTTCAATGAGACAAAGAGAGAAAAACAGAGAGAACCAAATAGAGAGTAGCCAAACAGCAGGAGAGAGGCTGCATAGCACAGTGTGGGTCCCATGAAATCACATGACCATTGCACAGTGTGGGTCCCATGAAATCACATGACCATTGCACAGTGTGGGTCCCATGAAATCACATGACCATTACACAGTGTGGGTCCCATGAAATCACATGACCATTGCACAGTGTGTGTCCCATGAAATCACATGACCATTGTACAGTGTGGGTCCCATGAAATCACATGACCACTGCACAGTGTGGGTCCCATGAAATCACATGACCATTGTACAGTGTGGGTCCCATGAAATCACATGACCATTTTACAGTGTGGGTCTCATGAAATCACATGACCATTGTACAGAGTGGGTCCCATGAAATCACATGATACTGTCACTCCAAATTCAAACCCAAAGCCTGGAATCAAGATGAGACATTGACAGACCTCTAGAGCATGTGAACAAACCTGTCTAGTAAAGAAAATGCAGTAAATCCCAAAATGTGAGGAGTATGTGTGAAACATGCTGTAATGTTTAAATGGTTCATCTGATCTGAATGATCATACTTTGCATGTTAAGCCAAAAGTCTGCATTTTAAACCAAGGGTGATTGTATCCTTTCAAATCCAAAGTGCTGGAATACCCATGCAAACAGACAAAACGTTTCCAAACATGGTAAATCCTACACTACAAATCAGAGTTTAGCACAAACTAGAAAAATGAGCAGTGGATATACATATTATGCACATATTTACAGCATCAGAGTGTGGTGTAGTGGATTTGTTTAGTTTGCATTCCAGAGGTTGAACTGTGATTTAATAAGGGTCTCTATGGGTCAGACGGCTGCCTGGAGGACTGCAGCATGGAGCAGAAGCTGTTCAGGTGTCTGGAAGTTTTAAACATTATCAACCACTGTTCAGTCAACTTTTATGCCTGTGCTTGACTATGGTGACTTTTATGCCTGTGCTTGACTATGGTGATACAATATATCAAAGTGCATCTGATTCTACTGCTCCGGAAAAAATTAAGAGACCACTGCACCTTTTCCATTCCTTTCCAAAAAAGTTGAAAAGGAAAGTTTTGAGTGAGGAGCTGAAGCGTTCAATTTGCAGTGGTCTCTTATTTTTTTCTGGAGCTGTGTACTGAAGTTGCTTGATTCAGTTTATCTTAGTGCCCTTCGTTTTATTACATCATTACCCTTCACCTGCCAGTATGCCCTTCACCTGCAAGTTTGCCCTTCAGTGTGCACTTCACCTGCCAGTGTGCCCTTCAGTGTGTCCTTCACCTGCTAGTATGCCAAACACCTGCTAGTGTGCCCTTCATTGTGCCCTTCACCTGCCAGTGTGCCCTTCACCTGCCAGTGTGCCCTTCAGTGTGCCCTTCACCTGCTAGTGTGCCCTTCAGTGTGCCCTTCACCTGCCAGTGTGCCCTTCAGTGTGCCCTTCACCTGCTAGAGGAGATGCTTTGGAAAACAGGAGATGCTTACAGAATGACAGTAAATTTCCGTTTTATATTTTTGGTAGATGTTGGTATGGTGTCCTCAAATGTCCTCAAAAAACAAATAACTGATGTAAGAGGGCAATAAACTTGCAAGACAAACATTGTTAAAAGCTATAGATGACCAAACAAAAGGGAGAATTTTAGGGGAGGAAATGGGTTCCTGCTGTGAAATTACAGGAATATGCTTTATTTGTAAAGTAAAGCAAATTTCTGTATTTCTACAGATTAATAATACAATATAAATATGTTTTTTTTTTTTTTATTCTGGTGCCTGTGCTGCCAGAATTTCCTGTACATTTACCGTTTTTTTTTTTCTCAGTGTAGATGGGAATTTCCATTCCCGAATATACTGAAACCTGAAAGACACACAGAAATACATTGTGTGTGTGTGTGTGTGTGTGTATGTGTGTATGTGTGTTAAACTCTGCTCTTGTTTGGCCATCAGAGGTAGTTTACGGTCCAGCTGTACCAACAACAGATGGCTATTATCATACTGGATGCTGTAAAACACAGAAACACTCTCCTTGAGAAATACTTCCCAAAATACTTCCCAACTAGGAAGATGTTCATGGCCATTGTGCCTCCACTGTGCTGTGGATGTTGTTTGCTCTTTAAGGTTTTAGGCAGGGCATCTGTAAAAGCACTTTTGACAACTGCGACTTTTGACAACTTTTGATTGATTGATAATCCATATTATCAACCGGGAGATCATTGAGCGCTGAATATCTGAAAACCACCGTATGTTAGACTGTGTATCAAATAGAGGACACATGTATTTTTCTGTTTTGATTGCTTTGGTATGTTGGGTCATACCTAAGAACGGCCAATTATCATACACCGTTGTGTCTTAGTTCTTAATTATAACACAGTTATGACACTCAATTATACATCCATCTTATCTGAATCAAGAGGATCACAATATTATGCATGTATTTCTTGTCACTTGAAGATATCAATAAAAACATACATAATCTTCAGCAAAACAGGTATTATGAATTAAACATTCTTTATTCTTTCTGCTGCAATATGATGACCTCTTAGCTCGTATTTCATTTAGAAGCAGACCGTGTTACAGGAGAATTTCAATGTGTCTTCCTGTGAGAAACACTGACAGAAGTGTCTCTGAGCTGTCATAATAGCTCTGTCTGCAGAGGCCAGAGAGGGAATCTGGATGGTTGAGCCGTTTAAAAAGCTCATCTTCATTCCTTTGATCTGATGGGAAGCGATGGGTGAAGCCCTGACACCTCTCTCTCTCTCGCTGATGATTTTACTGGGAGGTAGTGTGAGCGAGATGGAGAGAGACAGAGAGAGAGAAAGGGAGAGAGAGATTAACACTGACCCATTCATAACCAACAGTTTTAATGTCATGTTCGATAGGCAGGGGCGACAAGCTTTTTCAAACATTGATACACAATGTTTTACAATTATATTTTTCAATGATATGCGAGTCAGTCATTAATGTCAAACTGAAGGCATATGTGTGTGTTAGCATGTGTGTGTGGGTATGTGTGCGTGATGTGCTGGCATGTGTGTGATGAACAGGGAAGAGCCCCAACATGCCCCCAACTCCCTCCCCAAGAGGGCACTTGGCTACAGATAGCTGGACGGGTGACCAGGCCACAGATGGCGAGACACGCACACACACACACACACACACAAACACAAACACGTACACACAGACATGCTGTGTAGCGCAAACTCTACAGCATTAGTGTCGCACCAAACGCCCCGAAAAAAGATGCCGGAAGGTGCCAGAACCTTCCGGTGGCAGCCAGCAGGGCCAACCCCTCCATACAGCTGGCCCACATCAGGACTCATACCCCCAAAACCCCCACCAGGAGGCCGCCCCAGACACCGAGGCATCCCCAGCAAAGTGGTTTGTCTTTTGGATTTGATTCCTTCCCCACTTCTTCCTGTTTTTCTTTAATAAACCGCCCTGCAGGAACACTTCAAGGACACACACACCAGCCTCAAGGACACACACACACCTCTAGACTTCAGGAGTCACCTCCCTCCACCACCAGCACAAAAACACTCCCCAAGGGCAACGAAAGGACTTCTAACCCCCCACCCCGTTCATATGTGTCTCTTCCCTTCTCTCAACTCTCTCCCTCATGTCTGTGAGTGTGTGATGTCTTACGAAAGACAAAATCTGACACTCACACCAATGTTCCCTCTAATTTTTCATGTGTCTGGGCATACACAAAAACTCCCTGAGTACACTGTGGACCACTGTGAGCAACATCATGCATGCTGAGGCCACATACCAGTATCACACCTGTCCAAAACCCGAGATCATAGCAAGTTACATGGCTTATTAAAAGAATCAAATTACAGCAGTGATTTCCGTTAGATTACTTTTAATATAAGTGATTTGGCCCACTTAAAATGAAAAAGACAAAGATCCTGTTGTTAATGAGCTGTGTAGTATGTTATATGTCAGTGTGAGGGTCCTGCTCTGGAAGAATTGAGACATGTACACCTTTCAGAGATAACATTTTGTTCACATTAAAACATTCACATTTTGAACAATGACATGTGTGCTGTAGCACAAGCATGTGATACAGTGTAAATTCCTGTGACTGTTTGGCGAGTAGAATATTGTCGATGAGAACTTTAACTAGCTCGGGGTCAGATTTCTTTTTGTGTGACAGTTCGTTCCTCTTCTCTCGGTCTTTTGCGCTCTCCCGCAATAATGTACCAATGCCCTTTCCCATCTTGAGTCTTCGTACAATTCCAACAGCATTCAAATGACTTTTCTGCTGAATGTGACGCTTGAGGTAGTCCAAATTCCATTCAGTCCAGATTTTTCCTTCCGAAAACTCGCTTGCTACTTCGGCTTCGCAGCATGTTTTGCAGAGCAGACCTTTCTCACTCGAAAAAGAAAAAAATCTCACTTAGTTTCATCGCTTGTTCTTCTGTTTGCACACACTCCAACAGCCATTCCATCTTAAAAGAACCGCATTTCTTTTTTACTTTGGTTTGGTGAGTGGATGTGCCAGTGCCCGTTCGTTTCGCCATAATAAGGGGTTAGTAGCATTTGCATCTCTTAACTCCGCCGCACTGTTACCTAGCTAACCTGCAAAACACCGGCGCCGCGGCTCGTATGGGCAGGGCACGTACACATAAAGCGCTGTCAATGACATTGATTGGCTGCGTAAGTGAACCGCATCATATCATTGGCTGGACATCTGTCACTCACTGAGTTACATTGCAAAATGATACAGAATAAATTGTTATTTGTTTAATTTATTTACAGTTCATGTTGGATTTTATTTTATGCTCTGCATAGATTTTCTTGTGCGCGGAGAACGCGCGAGCAGTGCGCGATTGCGCAAGTAGTGCGCAATTGCGCAAGCGCGCAGCTTAGAGGGAACATTGACTCACACCCTCCATCGCTTCCACTCACACATTTAATCTTCCTTTCCTTTCTCTTTCATACATCTCTCTTTCATCACTATTCCATCTTTCCCTCTTTATCTCTATATTCGCTATCTTATCCTCTCTCTTTTTTGTATTTCTCTTGTCATATCTCTGCTCTCCCTTTATCTCTCTCTTTAATCATTCTCTCTCATGCATGTCTTCTGCTTTAACAGAGTCTTTGTAGTAACGTTGAATAGGAGTGCAGTAGGTCAGCAAGTTAATTAGTAAAACAGACAAGCCACTCTTCAAAAAATTTGTCATGACTTTTTAGTTGTCCAAAACAAGTCACCCATCTTGTTTGAAGCCTGGGAACAAGCATGCTGTGTTCCCTGCACAGTTTACTCTCCTTACAGTTAACTAAGTTGAGCTGTGCAGTAGAGTAGGCCTACTTTTTGAAGTGATTTGTTTTAAAATCATGACTGCTTCTTTTCACACTGCATTAAAGGTTCTACATTTGTACAATTAGAATGACTTTCTGCTTAACAGAATAAGCTGAATGGCTTGACATGAATGTCAATGAGGAAGTCTTGCAGCTGTCTTTGATGGTGAAATTCCTGCAAGCCACCATTTTACAAAATTCTACGGTTAACTTACAGATTTACAAAACATTTACAAAACTGACCACTAAAGTCAGTGATAATTAGAAAAAACATTTTTTGCCCAGTAGACCAGCAGAATGTATTATAAAACTGAATGTTAACAGAAATTCAGTGTCAGAAATACTACATCAGCCTTTGCTTAATGGCACACTCCACCCATCTTCACTCCTTAACTCTTTTTCAAAACCTCAGAAAGTCAGTGAGGAGTGACCTAAAAATGGGTTTTGACAAGGAGAGAGAGAAGAGAGATGACAACAGTTATACAATTGAGTGAAGGCCAGTGTGTGGACAACTGTACGGTGACTAAGACACAAGGAGACATGACCCATTAGTCCAGAGCAGTAGCCTCTGTCACGAAGGCTTAGCGTCCCCAGGAGGCTGGGAGCGTTTTCAGGAGGCTGAGAGCATTCCCAGGAGGCTGAGAGCGTCACCAGGAGGCTGAGAGCGTTTTCTCGCAGAGCAAGGGATCCCCATGTTGAGCACCGTTGGAGGGTTAGCAGCCCGGCTAGTCTCCAGGGTACAATGAAGAGGATCCATCAGCATCCGTATCAGCCTCATTCAAACAAGTCCCTCATTTTCATTCAGTAAATCCTTATGTATCCTCTCCTCTAAACTCTCCCTTTACTACTCATTGCTTTCTCTCACTCAGTGTATGAATTTCACACAGATGTAGAAGGGAAACTGACAGAGAGTCTCTGAATTTCACCCAGAATAAGAGGAAACAATTTGAAGTGGAGGTTTTGGAGGAGAGGAAGCAGAAGTAAGTGGCTGGTTTCAATGCAGCTGATATAGATTGATAGATTAAAGACTTTGTTACCCAAGACAGGACGGTTAATCTTCCAGTGATGATCTTTACAGGACGTTTAATCATCCAGTGATGATCTTTACAGGACGGTTAATCATCCAGAGGTGATCTTTACAGGACGGGTAATCTTCCAGTCAGTGATGATCTTTACTGGACAGTTAATCTTCCAGTGATGTTCTTTACAGGACGGTTAATCATCCAGTGTTGATCTTTACTGGACGGTTAATCATCCAGTAAAGATCTTTACAGGACGGTTAATCATCCAGTGTTGATCTTTACTGGACGGTTAATCATCCAGTAATGATCTTTACAAGACGGTTAATCATCCAGTGATGATCTTTACTGGACGGTTAATGTTCCAGTGATGATCTTTATAGTGTAGTGTAATATAGTGTAATTACCTGTAAAAACACAAGATCAAGATACTCACAAACATAAAAATTAATATGGTGAACCACGTGACTGCCTCTCACGCACAATGGACACCATCAGATCAAGAATGTAGACACAGTCCGTGCCTTCCCTCTCTGCATGGACTGGCCATTGTCCTGATGTCTTTTTAAAAAAGCCCCCTGGAATAGGTCACATTACACAAACATCAGCTATACACTGAAATAAGGTGTACACTTTATACTACATTAAACCTACTAAAAAGACACACAGAGTGAGCAAAGTATTGCCCTACGTTTGTAAATAAGATAATGCATTTCAGTGGCACTTGTCGGGGTACAATGTTGTGATTTCCTTCATCATGGTATTTTGGTTCATCCTGCCTTTTCATCAGCAATACCAATCTTGCTTGTATGTTCAGTAAATAACAAAACAGGGTTAATGTCCAGAATGTGGTTTGTCAAGGCCAATAAATGACTACATGTCAACAAACAACAAAGTCACAACATTAACACACGAAAAAGACCAAATCAAACATGCCTGATGTCGAGGTGTTTTTTTTTTTTAAATCTTCAACCTGTTTTGACTGTTTCCTCTTGTTGGGGCTGAAGGTTGTTATGCTGCAGACAACTGGACAGGTGAATGTAACTGGAGTATGATCATCGTAATGGAATCTGACATCTATACATTCCACTTGGGTACCAAAGGAAAAAAAATGGGAAAAACTGATTTACAAAAAAGCATTTCATTAAGACTACTTGGCTTGACACAATTTAAGCAGTTGATCCCGAAAGGCTTCCTCTGTTACAACCCTAACCCTCTGTTACAA
>JACXGI010013029.1:0-11730 GCA_016801175.1 Esox masquinongy | reverse complement strand
TGAGCTGTCACACAGACATTGGTCACAGGAGGGTAAATTGGGCCGGAGCAGTGAGTTGCAATGGGCCCGTCGGCTACACACAGTGGCAGTGGAGAATGAATGTGACGGAAAGGAGACAGTAGGAAACAGACAGGTTAAGACACATGGAGATTCCTAATTAAAACTAGAACATGCTGACACCACATTGCTGACTAATTGGCTGACTGATTGACTGTCTGATTATTTGACTGACTGACTGGCTGACTGAGTTACTGATTGATTGACTGACTGGCTGTCTGAATTAGTGATTGAATGATTGACTAGCTGACTGAATGACTGGCTGGCTGACTGACTGACTGATTGGCTGGCTGACTGATTGTCTGGCTGGCAGACTGATTGGCTGGCTGGCTGACTGATTGGCTGGCTGGCTGACAGATTGGCTGACTGGCTGACTACAGATTAGCTGCTCTAATGGCATACTGTAGCAATGGTCACAGACATGAACACACCATGAACCTATAAGAAGCCTTACTCTAAAAGGAAGAGAGGAATAGAATAAAAGAAGAAAAGAGAGCCAGAAAAGAGGACAATTAGAGAGAGAGAATAGGAAAGCAAGGAAAAACAAAGGTGATTATAAGCACAGGAGACAGATAGTGACTGAGAGAATGAGAGAAACCAAGAGCTGGGAAATGGTAACCATTGATGATGAAAAGTGTGGATGGAGAGAAGGAGACATTGGTCAATAAAACCCAGAGCCCACGGTAGCAAAACCAATTCTCACCTATAGTGTTTGTTTAAAGTGCCACTAATATTAGATACACCAGCTAGGGAGAGAAGGTACTAGAAAGAGAGGGAGATAAAAGATGCAAAGGTGGAGTAGGAGAACAGAGGAAAAAGAGACGAATTTGAAGATAAGTTTTGAACTGGTCATTCACAGACTTGCCGAAGAGAAGATCAAGGAGGAGGATAGGAGGAGGTGTGGGTTAGCAGAAGATAGCTCATTAGTGGTCAGGGTTCAGGGCTGTGGAGAGTGAGGGATGAGGGAGATGGGGGAAGAGCACCCCAGGGGGTATGAGACACGGGCAATGGGGTAAAACGTCTAATGGCCAGCACAGGAACGCTGGGCACACAACTAAAACAAACAATAAGGACAACAATACTGACCCCTCGTGACCTTTAGAGGACTATTAGGTATTTCAAGGGTCTTTACGGCTTATGCTTAGTCTTAAACAACTGTCAGCCATAATAGACCACTAATAGATGCTTGAGTCTAAGGAGAAACCGTAGGGCAAGGAATAATAGCTTAAGGACTTTACCACAAAGAGAAATGTGACCATACAGAACATAGTGGCCATACAGAGCATGGACTTCCACAGCCAGCGTACAAAGACTAAGAAAATAAAAGAAAAGAAAAACTAAGAAAATAAAAACAGCATCAGCTAGGCGTGAGTCACTTTTGAGACGCGAAAGAAAAAGAGTTAGGGAGCTATTTCCGACACCACCCAGCAACGACACCATACCTCCGGGCATGCAGCTTGTAGATAAAACTGGCCCAAGAAGCAAGCCTTGGCACTACTGACGATGATGAGGGCCAGCTCACTAACACTAGTAAACGTCTTGGCAAATGGTGTTCAAAGACGTACAGTGTAATGGAGGCAACAACTTCAACCAGACAACACACCTAACTGACAGGCATCCTGACCTCTCCAAGGAACTGAAAAGAAAACAGATTAGCAACTGTAGTTAGCAAACTAGGACCGGCAGTTTAAAAAAGATGAGATATGTAGCCTGTATCTCAATTTATACCACAGCATTTTTGAATACTTGATGCTGATAGTTCAGCATGAGTTCTAGAGCGCACGTTCATTCCTGATACATGAGACAGTGGGCTGTCTTTGGAACAGATCCCCTATGTTTAGAAAGTGAAAGTGAAACAACTACAGAAGCGTTTATCCTGTTTAAGGATCACTTGTATAAACAAGAACATAAGCAAACGTTTACTGGTACCAATTAGATGTTTACTTTATATTTACATATTTTATTAGTGAATGTATGTGTTTTTATGTTTTGGTTGCAGCAGAGACTACCTGGTTGTTTATTCCATTAGTTCTGTATTTATATTGAACTTTAAAACAAATAGACTTGATCACATCTGTAGAAACCAAAACATGGAAATGCATAAATTAATTTAAAAAAGCATGTAAATATAAACCAAAACACATCATTCCTATTACTAAATGTTTGCTTATGTGGTTGCATATATACTGTGGTATAAGCTGTATAAACACCTCCATTCTCTACCTATGAAAATGAACTCATCCTGTTGTTTCTTTTATTATTTCCAGGTAAATGTTCAGAATGTCAGTGTTCATCCCTTAGCTACGTAGGAAGTAAAAGTTATGTTACAAAACTACAAAATGACTTGAGGAACATGACATTTGTGTCATGAGACCATTTCATTGCAATACAATTGTGATGCAAAAAAAATGTTTAAATGGCTAGACAAGAACCAACTAGGTGAAGTTGAACTTTGCTGCATAAAAAACACAAAAATAGCTATGTAGAAATTACAGTTATCATGCAGTTAGTTTATACGCATTTCTGTAACATTGGATAACAATTACAGTTTTGTCTTATGATGCTAATGTTAGTCATACCAAAGATGGCATAGACTAAAATACATCTGTAATAGAAATCTCTGGTCAAGCTTGCAGGCGATATCTTGTTGAAGTTAGTCAGCCAAGCTCATATGCAGATCTAACGGTCTTGTTGTGCCGAACTGCACATGTGCAGAATGTCAGATCAACAGCACTCTTCAATGTGAAGTTGTTTTTTATGAAAATAAAAATGTGTTAGTTTGTCACTTTAACAAGATTGTGAAATTGAAACAGACTGATATCACAGGACACTGTAAATGAAACATCTACACTTCTTCTACCATATGGCATGCAGTGTCATTAAAAAATATTAGTTATTTATTTATTGGTCTTTTAAAGATGTTGTCAGGGACTTAGTTAATAATGAACTATTTATCTAAACCCACCGTTTTGGCCTACATTTGAAATAGGTTGTTTATAAGTGCATAATCTAGATTCATTATGATACCTCAGATGGACAAGTCTGAAATCAAGTGGATTTTATGACATGGGGTACAGATCTGCAAAAGCATAAGTTAGCCCACAACTTTTTCTGGGAACCGTTTTAGCTCGATGGTGCCACTTTTACAAGCCGTGGATAACATACCGGTATGAACGACCAAAGCACAACTGCTATCGAAGTGCTTCGAGTACCAACAGTTGCTTCCCAGCGTCAGTGTTTCGTGGGTGTCTCATGTCAACAGTGGTACAGAGGCTTTTTTTCGGGATGTAGATAAAAATTGGGTAAAAGAAAGTCGTGATTATTTCAACAGGTAAACGATATATACGTTTGGAATATTGGTCACCGTCTGGACGTTTTTGTGGCATCCCAATTAGCTAGCGTGTTGATGCCCCGTGAATGCATAAGGCCATGTTGGTATGAAAGATCAGAGCAACGCAGCATCATAGTACAAGTCAAGATCAAGATGCTTTCAACTGGCTACGTAAAGAAATTTGAAGGGGATGTCTCCAGTGCTATTGAACTGTAATAATGGTTACAGAGGGGCAGGTCAGCTACAGATGCTGGTCAAAAATTAATTCAACTACTGAGGTGCAGGTCAATTACAGACTTCTATGAAATTGTTATACAGCTTATAGATGGGCAGGTCGGCTACAGACTTCTAAAAATGTGTAATGAAGCTAATAAATGGGCAGGTCAGACTCTTTTCAAATTGTTCTAGTGGGAGGAAATGTAGAAGATCAATGTCCTCATCTGCCCAAGGTTACGGTTATTGCACGGATGAGAGACAATCTCTTAAATCCCCCATTGACACAAACTCACACAGACACACACACACACAGATTCACACACACAGATACACACACACTGAGATATAGGTCTGCCGATACCTACAACTATTATGGATGAAAGCAATTAAATCACAGACGACCTCTGCCCTCATGAATACAGATCCCCAGGAAGTCAAGAGGGGTGTGCGTAAGAACTTGTTTTACATATGCTTGCATCGGCACTACTAAGCATACTGACGATTGCTTGTAGTGTGTGTGTCTGTGTGTGTGTGTGTGTATGTGTGTGTGTGTGTGTGTGTGTGTGTGCGTGTGCGTGTGCGTGTGTGTGGGTGTGCGTGTGTGCGTGTGCATGTGATCCAGGCCTATATGTACATGTGGGGACCCAACAAAAATAATAAAACCTGACAAACCTGTCCCCACAAGGTCACACTACTGCTTAGGCCTTAAATTTAGGGAAAAGCATTCAATCAGGTTTAAATTTAAGTTTAGACATTGCAGGTTAAGTTAAGTGTTAGAGTAAGGCAGTAGTTTAAGTTTAAACATAAAGTTTAGGTAACTTTAGGGTTGAGGTCAGGGTTAGGTTAACGTTGGGGTTAACCTAACCCTAACGTTAACCTAACAAACGTGTGAAAAACAAATGTGTGTATGTATAGTATGTGTGCAGGCAGGGATATAATTGAAAACCAGTAATGCAAACTAAGCAGACTGGGAGTTCAAGCAAGCAGAAAAAAAACCTAATCTGTGTACTGCAGGCCATTTTGGAAATCATCCTGTTTGGGTTGCTTTCCTTCGATGGCTCCTCCAACATTTACCGGAGTTTGTCAACTGCAAACGGAAAAAACTAGCATCCAATGGAATGCAAATATAAACAGCACACACAAGCTTCGTTCCTGTGTGACACGGAATTGGCAAGCTTTATTGACATCTGGGTGGCATTCAGTGCAAGCCGTTTCTCCTGTACTTAAGTCTGAATTTATAGTCACCAACAGTGCCCTACAGTGAGACTACAAGGATTTTTCTGTGCAACCGGGAGTTTTATTTTGGGAGCAACAGTGCAACTAAAAAAAATTTAAAAAAAAGATGTCACTTTGTTTATATTCTCAACACTCTTTTTCTATGGTGATATCAGCTGGTGGGGCAGAAAGAAAAGAGAAGTGGTATCTTTTTGAGGTGCTGGACCACAGGATGAAGACATAGGATTCATGTGGGTCCAACGTAGGCTATACTGCAATCCATTCATCTTTGTAATTAATCGATCTAATTAACTAATTGATCTATTTCTCTAACTATGTTTATCAGAGCTACCCGTGAATCATAATAATTTAGAGCCCTGGTTACCAGGGCAACATTCTTTAAAGGGGCACTGCAAAATGTCATGATCAGAGCCGACTTGAATTTGTACTGTTCATGTCAGAGAGGTATATTTGTTCTACATAGTACATTTCTACCATTATTCCAAAATGGTGCCTATTCCTCAACTGGCCCCAGGTGTGAGTCTCCCCCCAGGGCAGGTACTGACACTGAGATGAAGCGCCATCTGCTGCTTGACATAGTCACTACACCTCGGCCCTCTCTAATGTCACTGTCGGTGGCCTGAAGGATATCCCTTCTGTTCAGGCCAACTTCAAATACTATTCACATATCATCACATTCATATATGCAGGCCTCAGCACAGGCTTAGAATAACTCAAACATATGTGAACAACTACACACAAACACAGATAAATCTCTCAGCTCCGTGAGCAATCCCAGTGTGAGCACCAAGACAGTGACAGGGAGAAGAACCAGGGACAGGGGAGCAAATAAGAGAGAGTTGCATTTGCCGCAAGGAAAGACAAAGCAAAGATCACACTGCCTTCGGAAAACTCACACGTGGTGTACTTGAAGTTGCAAATTTCGAGTCAGAGGATGAAAAGGAAACGACAGGATACTGATATCAAACACAGGACAAAAGATTGAGCTAAATACATACACACACACACACAAACACACACACACAGTGAATGTCATTCCTGGTGTTGCTTTACTTATGGCCTATATGCTTTATTGGCCTTCATTCCCCTTCAGTCTCAGAATAAGCAAGATTATACAAGAGGGCAGAACAACACATTTAACAACACTTAAATAACTAACATACATGCAGCCAAACATACAGCCAGACATCTTGGTTAACCATGGGTTTCCATGGCTTCCAATGGGTTTTATCATGCAAGTTAATGTATGAATCTTTAAACAATGTTACCATGCTGGGTGTTTGCTTTTCTCTGTGTGATTTGTGTGCACTTGTTTTCTCGTGGAAAACTGTCCGAAATGTTCTTGTATGAAATTGTGAAACACGGTGCAAAGTCGGGACTTTTCAAAATGCTTTGGTCGGCTTATGTGATTTAGGTGTAGTCCTTTGTTAGGGTAAGAGTTAGGCGTAAGGTTTAGGCATAAAGGTTACTGAAGTTCAGGTTTGGGTGTATGTGTATGTTTTTGAAAGGAGAGGGAGAAAGAGGGAGAGATAGGGAAAAAAGAGGCAGGGACGGAGGTAAGCTTGTCAATAGTTATAGATGTATAAAAAGCTTTGTTCTAACATATTTAGCGCCTGGGGAGGGAATGAGGCAGCGGCTGGGTAAAAGCTGTTCGTCTGTTTACGTGTTTGCTTGTTACATTTTAGAACGTGACAAAATGCGTTTCACGTGAATTACCTTCACCAGTCAGTAGCATATAATGGTACCTCAACGTTGAGTAGGCTAGGTTTGTGTATTATTTCCATATACTGTATGTTTTCTATATCCAGTAGGCCCTAAATGTTATGCTGATTGTAGTTAGTAGCCTAACCCAGCGGGACACTGACAAACCTAACGTCTGAACACAACTTAAACACCAACCCAATAAGTCAATAGGAGTGTTCAAATGTCTAAAAGACCCGCCGATGTTTATAGTGGATTTTCACTCACATATTTCTCCTGACATCCAAGTCAGCTACATTTCGTTGTCTCTACCTCTCTATTACAGATTTTGTCATGAGCAGTTACTTCGTCAGTAAATGGTCCGCTCTAAATGTGAGGTTCGTATCAATATTAACACAATAACGATGCGTCTCAGCGTACTGTGTGGATAATTAAATTAGTACTCTTGATTTGCACGACTGGAGTAACCTAGACTACTAGAGGAAAAGTGTCTTTATTATAGGATTACTAACTGTATTATCATCAAACCCTATAAAAGTGTATTATGTCCAAAATTTAAAACGTTTATCCAACCATTGAGCAACACAGCTTAAAAGTTATTAGTCAGAAGTGAAAGGATTGGTCCGTAGGATCTCCACAACATTGAATCGATATGAATGTAATTACTAATGTGTATCATAACAGAAAATGCTCAGTGTTCAAGTGTTATCCACCTCTTTCTGGTGTTATGCATGATTCATATCGACCAGACCGTCAGAGCACTTAACCGAGAGGCTATACCGTTCCGTAAGCCGGTATGCCGCCTACCCGAACACCGCAACAACCCCCGTGGTTCATCTCAAAGACAAAAACCGCCAAACCCGTTAAAAACATTAAACAGTCTCTTACCCTCATTTTCCAGGTAATTCCGTAAGCCTTCGCATGGTGCGTGAAAAAGAAAATGGGAGAAAAGAAAAAGGGATGGATAGATCCAAGGGACGAGTGGTGCCATTTTTCAGGCTGCGCCGCGCGCTCGCTGCATCCCTGGTTTGTGTAGAGTTGTTGAGCGAGCCTTTCGCGAATGAGCGGATGAGAGAAGGAAAAGAGAGAGAGGGGGGAGAGGGAGATGGCGAGAGAAGGGAAAGAGGAGGAGACGCGAAGGAGGGTCCAACGCAAGCCAAGCGCTGTCAATCTCCGGTGAGCTTGGGTGGTGTGGAAGCGCAAGACCCCGCACAGTCGTGAATCCCCAACACACACAAACACGCACACAAACACACTATTCAAGCTCTCAGTTTTCGGTTTTCATGTATTCCTGATTCCAATCCAATCCTTCTATGGAGATTTATAATGGTTGGAATGTGTGTGTTGAACTGTGTGTTGGTATGTTTCCAGGGGTCTGAATGAATAAATCATAGTTTCTGCCTGCCGTATTAAATATGAGTGTGGGAGAGGGTGGGTGAGAGTGCGTCCGGTCAACCTCTCAATCTTCTGCTTTTTAACGCACCAGACCGAAACAGCGCAAGGGAAATCCAGACCAGCACCACTGAGAAAGCACACACGTTTTAACAGGACAGATTTAGCCCTCTCGCTTTGCTGCACTTGGATGTGTGTGTGTGTGTGTGTGTGTGTGTGTGTGCGTGCGTGCGTGTACGTGTGCGTGTGCGTGAAAGGGTGTGGGTGCACTCTTTCTGTTTGGGTAAACCTACTAAATTGATGTCAACCCCCCAGTTCATTCCTTGTTAGAGCCTCCCTCCACTGTGACTAAAACATCCAGCCCTTAACTAAGCTGACAACAACAGCCTTTACATCAACATTGCCACTAGTTGATTTTAGTTTAACCCAGACTTCAAACAATATGAATTTCAGTGTAATAGCTTAATCGACAATGAATGTAGGCATATTGAATGGTGTCTGGGCGTCTGCGCCCTGTGATCCAGCCGCTAACAAGAGCCTTCCAGGAAGCTGTTGGGCGACAGCTCTGGATGATCAGCGCTGGGTCATGACCACAATTATATTTACCACGGATAGCGTCTCTTTATCGCACTTCTGTCCGAAATGAGGCTCTGAAAGACCCATAAAAACGTCAAATGCACATTGATTTACATTGTTTCTCCCACTACATCACACAGCGTTTGGTATAAGCTGTGTGTGTGTGTGTGTCTGTGTCTGTGTGTGTGTGCGCACTACTTCCACAGATTTGTTAAGTGTCCAATTATGATGACGATTGGTTCTGTGTGCCGGCCTTACTCAGATGACCTAATTTCCTAGTTGAGTGTGGGAAGAAAAGAGCATTTACTTTTTACTCTCCTTTTTATTTCCACCTCATGTCATGCCATGGAGCTTTATTCAGTCTGGTGACAAAACAGTGCAAAGTCATGCATTTCAACTCCCCCTTACCTTGTTTCTCACACCTCACCCTATGATGTCACCCCCTTACATACCTCCAGAAGGTCACTCTGAGTTTCTGAGCATTAAAATAACCCTGTTCAATGGAGTGAATCAAAGTGTTCAACCAAGACTGCACACATTGTGCCCATCGCAACAAATACAGAGTAAAAAAGCTGTAAGTACGAGGTGATTGATGAAAAGCAATGACAGAAATATACTGTTAATAGACCCGAGTCCCTGAACGATTTGTTTTACTCACACTGAATTTTCACTGACACACAAACACCACCGTCACTAACTCAGATGGTTCGGGTTCTTGAGAGGAGAAAACTTTGGGGGTGGAAGGACCAACACGAGGGCAGAGGTGATGACGGGGTCGTCTGCCTAGTCAAGCCTAGACCCCCAGACTCATTCGGGGGTCTCCCTCTTTCTCCATCCTTTTCTTTCCTTCTTTCAGACTCTCTCAGTCATGTGGTAATGTCTCTATTGTGGCATGCTGATGGCTAAATGGCTGACAGCTTGGAGTTGGCATTAAGGGCCACAGAAAGAGACTTTAGGCTCTAATCAGGCTGGTGAGTAGTGAAGGCCTTCTGGAGGAACGGCTGCCTTAGTCTAATAAGAACCACAGTCCACGAGCTCAGACACTGAAACAAAGGGAATGAGTATCTCTCTCTCTCTTTCTCTCTGTATGTTTACTTCATTTCCATCTCACTTTTTCTGTCACAATCAGACTATTTATACTGATCTATCAAACCCACACATACTTTTTATGCGTGTCATGCTTTTTTGATATGTCTCATGCTGAAAAAGACACAAATGCAGACACTCCTTTATTGTGTCTTTCACACACACACACACACACACACACACACACACACACACACACACACACACACACACACACACACACATACAATAAGCAGACGATTCGTCATGTCAGAGAAGCTCCCAAAACAAAAGTTGCCCCAAAACAAAAGGTGAGTGTAGTGTGGGAACAGGCTAGTGCACCAAGGCAACCCTGCCCCTGTTTGTGTCCTCTTGGCTGGGGCAGACACAGCCATCAGCCCCTCTCTCACATGTTCCCTGGTACAGTAGCACAACCTCAAGCCCCTCACCCTCCACGTCCTTAGACCAGACTGTTACATAGACCCCTCCTAAGGGCAGAGGATATGTCCTAAATCTGGCACCCTTTCCCTACATTATGCGGTGCACTGCTTTTGACCAGGGCCCAGAGGGAATAGTGTGTCATTCGGAAGCATACAGACAGTGACAGAAAGAGACAGAGACATACAGAGACAGACAGATAGACAGACAGACAGACACATACAGACAGAAACAGACACATACAGACAGACTCATACAGACAGAGACTGTAAGAGACAGAGACAGACACATGCAGACAGAGACAGACAGACAGAGACAGAGACAGACTCATACAGACATAGACAGACACATACAGACTCATACAGACAGTGACTGTAAGAGACAGAGACAGACACATACAGACAGAGACAGACAGGGACATGAAGGGACGGACAGAGACAGACACAGACAGAGACTGACATATACAGAAAGAGACAGACAGAGACAGACAGACAGAGAGAGGGAGAGAGAGAGAGACAGTTCTTTATTCTCTTTACTTAGGTGTTCACCGGCCTTCCTGTACATACATTTTGCATTTGAACTGTGATTGGTGTAAAACCAAAAACAAACAGATTAACACTGGTCTAACTGTGGTAAGGAGATTAATTTCAATAGTTCAACAATGGGAGTCATTTAATCATTAGGGAGAATTCCTTTCTTTCCTGTTCACAGTCATGAAAGTAAAAAAAAATAAGTAAAGAAATGCACACCCTAGAACCAAGGTGGGCAGACTGGCAGATCTATCAGTGAATCAGAGAGGTGGATCGATGACATTGCCGTGAATAAGCACTGCTGATGGACGCCATTTTGTGCCCGTAATCTCCTCAGAAGGAGAGCTGAGTGACAGGCAGCTGGCAGTGCAGGCTGTTGAGTCAGGGGAAACTGCACTCATATCCTGCTTGGCAGGAGCCCTATCAATGGGGGGATGTCCAGAATGAGATAAAGATTCAATTAATTGTGGGAAGGATGTCACTCAATCATTCTGCCTCTCACTTTCCACTGCACTCGTCTTTTCCAGTGATTTATCTCTCCAATAAAACTGATAGCCTAACAAAGACGTTTTCAACAAGTACAGAGGAGAACATGTAAGATGAAATGGTTTAATATGTCACGAAACGTTCACCATCTCTGCCCTCATCCATTTTATCTACGGGCAGACCTAGGAGAGGGAGATACTGTATATCTTGCCAGTAGCCACACACTTGTGATTTGTCACCATCTTTCTCAGCACAGACAGGCCTGCTCTATAATGGACACACACACACTGCGTGTGCTAAACAAATTAGACCCATTACTGAGAGAAAGAAAAAAAGTGAGAACGAGAAAGAAAAGGAAAGGGACAGAATAGAGGAAAACTATACTGGAGAGATGGGAAGGAAGACAGATGAGAACAGGTTAGAGAAGGGGGAGAGACAGTTCAGGACAGGGGAGAGAAGGGAGAGAGACAGATCAGGACATGTGAGAAAAGTTGGGGAGACAGTTCAGGACAGGGGAGAGAAGGGGGAGAGAGATCAGGAAAGGGGAGAAAAGGGAGAGACAGTTCAGGACAGGGGAGAGAAGGGGGAGAGAGATCAGGAAAGGGGAGAAAAGGGAGAGACAGTTCAGGACAGGGGAGAGAACAGGGAGACAATTCAGGACAGGGGAGAGAAGGGGGAGAGACGGATCAGGACAGGGGAGAA
>JACXGI010013028.1:8077-21691 GCA_016801175.1 Esox masquinongy | reverse complement strand
CGCACACACAGCGGTGTCTCATTACAGGACGCTAACAGCTGCCGAGTGTGGGACCACGGTGAAAGAACGGGTGTAGAGCTTTAAACGAAGTTTGACGAGGATTTCACTGCGCACCACCGTAATGGAGGTGTCGGCCTTAACACCACGTCCGCGTGCACGGTGCCGCGCCAGATCATGTGATCCTAACGGAGCACCGCCATTCGCAGTGCGGCTCGACCGACGGCACCGCACGCTCACCGCCGATTATTCCGATGCCAAAATAACTAGTTGAAAGGCTACGGAAAACAGCACGCACCCCCTTGAGAGTGAATGAGAGGGCGAGAGAGAGGGAGAGGGAGGGAGGGAGGTAAAGCGAGGAGGACAGAGTGTGAATCGAGCCCAGCAGGCTGTCTTTGTCGCCCTGCTCTGCATTATCATATACCCATCAACCAGTGCTGCTGTAAGAGCTCTTAGCCCTGTAGATTCATACAAGAGACCCTTTGAACACACACACACACACACACACACACACACACCAGTCAGCAGCCATCCAGAGGAACAGAGGAGAGAGGGGAAGGGAACTGGTGGGACAAAAGGAAGGCAGCAGAGAATCACACAACGAAAAGACAGAGATGTGGAGGTGTGGAGACAGAATAGAGACAGAGAGATATTTAGACAGCTCTGTATGGAGGCCTTCTACTACTAGAACGGGAAAGACACCAGCTGAAGAAGAGAGATGTTGACCCAGAGGATGGTCTTTACATTAAGACCACTGGACCGGCTGTAGTCCACGGTTACAGGGCACATGACCTCCCTTACGGAGCAACCAGGAGTGTGTGCCGGTGTGTGTGTGTGCATGTGTGTCGTCGGTTTATGGGTGTGTGTGTGTGTGTGTGCGTGTACCTTGCTGAAGCGAGGGGAACAGGAGGAGAACTGCCTGATCTCGACAGGCTCGTCGTCGTTGGTGTCATCCTCGTCATAGGCGTTGACGTGCTGATAGCGATCGGACCGGGCTGAGGGAGGAGAAGGGATGGGAGGAGAAGAGAGAGGAGGAGACAGAAAGAAAGATAGCGATGAACCGCGGTGACGCTGACATGAGAACGATATCGTCCGACAACCGACAGGGTCTGCGCCCAAACCGACTATCCGACAAACCGTCGGTTCACCAAACCGCTCCGATGTTGACTAAGTGACACAGTGACAACCACAGCACCCAGTGACAACCACAGCACCCAGTGACAACCACAGCACCCAGTGACAACCACAGCACCCATTCGATGTGACAGACTCACTGTCGAAGTAGCTGGTGTCCTCCTCTGACTCCAGGTGAGGTATGAACTCAGCCTTCTGCCTCAGCAGACTGTTCCAGTCCAGGTCAGAGAAGAACGAGTGTTGCTTCACCTCGAACGCTCCGCCTGGGGGCACAGAGTAATAAAAACGTCATCTCTGAGAACGTACACCTCGGACAAACAGAATAGCTCCTCCTGGTCATAGCAGTTGGAGCAACAAATAACCAAGGGTTGAAGAGTTCATAAATACTGTGGAATTCATTAAACACAGCAGGAATATTTTCTGACTGATATGAAGACAGAGCCTGCTGGGTGCCAGGGCTAAACGGTTTCTGCTTTCTACAAACGACGCAACATCGATGATTTTCTTTTCCAGAAACTTTTGATTTGGGTTCGATTTGGTTTGGGAGTGTTGTTTATCAGTGAACGATATTTCTGACTCCAGTCCGTCACCAACACTAAACGTTTACAACACTAAATGTTCACAACACTGGTTGACTTCACAAGACGTTTACAGCCCTAAATGTTTACAGCACGAAATGGTTGAAATCTCTAAATGTTTACAAGACTGAATGTTTGACATCACTAAAAGATGACCTCACTGAATTGATGATCACTGAACCAATGTTATGGCCAAAGCGCGGAGCGGGTGGTCCCAGCACATTGTGATATATGTGATAGTGGAAACACACTGTAAGACACACAAAAACAAACCCATGGGTAGACCAACGATGCAGAACTTTTCTTTACTGTTGGGAGAAATCTGGGAAGTCACTGTCCCATCAGCCTATCCAGGGCAGTTTGTCTTCAATGTAAAACGAATCGAGGTATTCTTTTCTTTTGCCTCTTGGCTCACCATGTGGAATGTGACAACAGGTGTTTATACAGATCACTAACACTTTGAACGAGAATGTCTGCAGCCGGCCCAAGTTAGCGGGTCTGGAAGAGACAGCTTTTCTGATATTGGTGTCACGCATCAAAACTCCAGCTGGTTTACTGTCTCTGGCTTCAGTTTGAAGTTTAAAGTGATCGTGTCCGCTGGGTTTTTGGCTATAGCAACAAAAAATCTAGGAGGTTTGCATAGCATCATTAAGTGGGAGATTGAAGAAATGTAACACGTTTTCAATACAATTATAACCCTTTGTGTAAAATGGTCCGGCAGCTAGACTGCTGCTGGCTTCATGAGCGAGATGATGAGCTAAATTTAGGTCCACGGAGAGCGATATCATTGTCAACCGTGGCTGGCTGAATGCCCAATGGCCACAGCGAATCTAATGAAAAAACAGCCAGTTTGAATAATAACAGGGCAATCGAAACCAACCAACAGCTGGCTCGGGTAGCGACACAATATTTGTGCTGGGAAAATAATATGAATAAATGTATTTATATGTATTTTGAGATCTAAAGTTTTTAATGTAAATATGTCACTCCTACTTTGTAATGTAACGTTGGTGAACTGTTGTAGAAAAACAAATTATACTCTCTGCAATGGCCTTATACCTAGAACATTAAAAACAACTGAGCTAAAAAAGTAGCTGACCGTGACCTCTGGGGTACAAGTGGTTCAATTCGTTATAGCGGCCGGGACGTACCTGTGCCCAGCCTCATCAGAGGATTGGTCTGTAGCAGGGTGGAGATCAATCCCTGGGCATCCGCAGGCAGGGCCTCGTCACCATCAGGCCACACTATGTCATCTGTAGGAAAACAGCAGAGCCAATGAACCGCAGGGCTCCGTAGCCGCGCCGAAATGTAGCCAGCTCCAACCCACTGAGCAAAATTATTTGAAAAACGTCTTTTCGACATCCGTTCAACGTCTTTTAAACCAGGACGACGTCTTTTCAACGTCAGTTCAACATCTTTTCAACCAGGATGACATCTTTTCAACGTCTTTTCAACTCGTACAAAGTCTTTTCAGCGTCTTTTCAACGTCTTTTCAACTCGTACAAAGTCTTTTCAGCGTCTTTTCAACGTCTTTTCAACAGAGGAACGCTGTCATGTGTTACTGACCTGTGATGACCTGTCCGAACAGCTCCTCGGGGGTGTCTCCAAAGAAAGGCACGCAGCCCACCAGGAACTCATAGAGGATGATGCCCATGGCCCACCAGTCAACAGGCTTCCCGTAGCCCTGGCGAAGGATCACCTCTGGGGCAATGTACTCTGGTGTGCCACACACCTGGAGGAGAGGGCACCGAGAGACAGAGATCGACTAATCAGTCTCACGCGCAATCCTAAGCAGCTTTACCATATCAGAAAAGGGAGCTCAGCTTTGTTTTGTTTCCAGTGGCTGCAAAACGTAAGGAGGAAAAGCAAGTTTGAATAAACAAATGAACAATCCCGAAACGAAGCCTGTTCAAAGTGGTTCACTTTAAGCCAACAAACTGGACCAGAGAATCTGCGGCCTAACCTACACTCCATTCTCTCCCATCTGCCTCCCACAGAAGAGCAGTACAGTTACTCCTTCAAAAGCAGCATTCTGATCGTTTAGATGATCACACGTCTATCTCTGACTGGTGAGGGTCTCTCTGTTCAGACAGCAGAGGCCCGGCATATGACCAAAGCACTCTAATGGCACTCAACAGTCCACAGCCCATTTCACATGCAGATAATGTGTGTTCAGTGCAACCCACCAGATGCCTTGGACTGGGAGACAGAGGGGGAAGGCACCGTTGGCCGGACAACATCATTCATTAATTTATGGGCGTTTAAATCACAGCATAAACAGCACTGTGGTGATGCTAAATAAACAGGGAACAGAAACTCATGCATTTCGAGAAATGAACATAACTCAGACTGTTTGGTAAACGTTATTAGTGACTGTGTGCATTTGTTCTTCTTAAGCTAATGGTGTGTTTTGGCAGGGTTATTATTCAGATTCCCAGTGTTTTAATGCATGATCCCGAACTAAACTAGCAGTTCTCATGGCTATTTTGGCTATCTACAGGGTTTATCGCTTATTGGATGGGCTTTCACTAGCTCTCGTTAACTGTTGACATAAATAGGGCTTCATGAATCAATGTGACCGTTTGACAGACTGGCAGCCTGACTTCCTGCCCGATTAGGCTAACTGATTGCTCAGTGTTTTTCCAATCAAACCTGTTTGTCCAGGAACTCGCGCGCGTCCTTCTCGATGTGTCCCTCGTACAGGTTCGTGGTGAGACTCATGAGACCCATCTTGGACAGGCCAAAGTCGGTCAGCTTGATGTGACCCATGGATGTAATCAGCAGGCTGGGAGACACAGGACCGACAGGACATCAGGCCCGCGACAAGTCATAACATATGGTATCGACTATGTCTGGATATGGTTCTGAAGCGGGACGAAGTTCGGAAACAGTTGACAGTACACATGGTTCTCCCAAAATTCCTTTGTTATACAAACTTAACTGAGAATTTCCGGAGATTTGCAAACTACAAATCTGTAGCCCATTCTGTCTCGTGGGACGTAAGACCTCCTGACCACGGGGGGGGGGGAGCAGTAAAGCGTTCGACTCACTTGTCCGGCTTGAGGTCACGATGCACAATGCCATAGTTGTGGATGTACTCCAATGCCAACACGGTCTCCGCAAAGTACATCCGGGTCAGTTCCACGGGCAGCGCCCCGATGTTCTTCAGCAGAGTGGCACAGTCGCCCCCTGTAGGAACACAGCGTGCCGGTCGGTGTGGGCGAACCCATAGGCTCAGACAGCAGTGGCACTGCAGCACTTCAGTGCTTTTCAATCAATGACTGGGGGTTTGCCAGGCCTTTGGGGCAAAGCCTGGCAGTCCTCCTGACAGTCATCACCAGGCAATATCAAATGCCAGGAAGGGAAGTCACAAGGGCAGAAAGTTTCACAATGAACCCACTCACCTTCTGTGTGTGTTGGGTTTTGTGTTTGTTGTGTTTTGTGTATGTGTTGTGTTTTGTGTGTGTTGAGCTGTGTACTGTATGTGTGTGTGGTGTTTTGTGTGTGTTGTGTGTGTGTGTTGTGTTTTGTGTGTGTTGTGTTGTGTTGTGTTTTGTGTGTGTGTTGTGTTTTGTGTGTGTTGTATGTTTGTGCTGTGTACTGTATGTGTGTGTTGTGTTGTGTGTGTGTTGTGTTTTGTGTGTGTTGTGTTTTGTGTGTGTTGTGTTTTGTGTGTTGTGTTTTGTGTGTGTTGTATGTTTGTGCTGTGTACTGCATGTGTGTGTTGTGTTTTGTGTGTGTATGTGGAAGGAACCAGTCCTCACCCTCCACATACTCCATGACCATGCAGAGGTGTCTGCGTGTCTCAAAGGAACAGAACATGGAGACAACAAAGGGGTTCTCAGCGAAGGTCAGGATGTCTCTCTCTACAAAGGCCTGCTGGATCTGGTTCCTCAGGATCAGGTTCTGCTTGTTGATCTTCTTCATGGCAAAACGCTGACGCGTCTCCCCGTGTCGCACCAAGTACACCGCCCTGGAGGAGGTTTAGGGTCAGAGGAGGTCTGTTACAATGATGCCAAAACGTGGAGGTGAGCAGCCTCCATGTTTATTCCCGGGAAACAACTGCGACCTCCAGGTTTATTGGGACAGCGACTCCTTCTTTTGGCTCTACGCTCGAAAAGTTTGGGTTGAAGTAAAAAAAAAAAAAAAAAATTGTCTAGAAGTTGGAAGTAAATTCAGATTTGATTTGAGGGTATTTGTGTACATGAATACCATTTACAAATAAAAGTCTTTCTGTCTGAAATCTGATATTCAACAAATGAAAGGCCTGTTTAATTGGATTTAAACCTGGAGACAGACATGGCCAGTCAAGAATTTTCCATTTTTTTTGGCCCTGAAAAGAAACTGAGTTGCTATGGCAGTATGTTTGGGATCATTGTCTTGTTATATGATGAAGCGAGTTCAGAGGCATTTGCTTGTACTTGTTGCTACCGATATGTTTTAGAATCTATTCTGCTGTGCTGCCTTTGGCAGTTACATCACTTTTGACCAATGGCAGCTATACAAGACCAAGCCATAACACCTCCTCCACCATATTTCACAGACATTAGTGTTAGGTTAGATATGCTATGCTGTGGATCTCAGCCACATCCCTTTTTTCCTCCACACTTTCTTCTTGCCTTCACTGGTGCATGTTCATCTGTATCTCATATGCCCATGACATCTTTTTCCCAAACTCTGCAGGCCCTTTTAAAAAGTGTAACATGGCCGTCATGTTTCTGAGGCCAACCAATGTTTTGCATCAAGTGTGGCCTCTGTAGTTCTGCTGGTGAAGCTTTTTGCAGACAGTAACGGCTGACACATCCGCAGCTACCTCCGAGAGAGTTTTCCTGAGCTGTCTGATATTCTTTCTATTATGGCGAGCATTCTTAAGTCAACTACTGTGGAGGTCTTCCCCGGCCTACCTGGCTGTTTGGTGCTGAGCTCCTCAATGCCTCCCTTCTTTTTTTCATAATGTTCCAAAGTATTGTTTCTGGGACGCCTATGGTTTTGGCATCCATTTTCTGATTTCATTAGTCTCCCTGACTTCTATTGCCATCAGCCGTCCTCAACAACAGCAGACTCCAAAGGCAAAAGCAAAGCCTGTAATCAAGACTAAATATGACTTGTATTATACCTGCCCAAATAATGTGATGGAACACACGTAACTAACCAGAATCACCTGTCAGGCCAATTGTCCAAATGCGTTGTGGCCTGAAATAGGAGGACCATGTATAAAGTGTTGTCATTTCTAAATAATAAAACCAATATGTACACAAATGCCCAGAAATAGAATCAGATAATCTATACTTTAACCTAATAGCTATTGGTTGACTTCAAATCCAAATCTTTGGAGCACAGAGCCATAAGAAGAAAAAAGGTGTATTATGCCAATAATATGCCAATAATGTTAGGTAAGAGATCGCCTCAGTACTTGCCCATATGCCCCATTACTGATCAGCTTGATTGTCTGAAAGTCCCCTTCACATGGGGGTTTCATAGCTTTCATCTTCCCCTAAGAGCACAAGCAGGCAAGCTCAGTCAAACGTAACTAGAAGACGCACAGAGAATATTTTGTATAAAGTCAGCCAGTAGTAAAGTGATGCTCATTAGCAAAAACAGGTCCCTGTTTATTTTATTCTGTTATCCAGTTGTGTCCTAAGACATCCATTTGTGTACCACATCATCCACCTGTGTATGTCACCCATGTTGTATGATGATACAAATCCAATTCATAATATATCACACCAATTTGGTGTGCTTAAGATCATGGTGGTATGTATGGTGGTGTTTCTGTGTGTTCATTTCGCAGGGATTGGAGGGTCCTCACCTCTGTTGAGTCGTCTGTTTCTGGTGTGTGGGGACCTTCGCTATCGTAGTAGTTGTCCATGCTCACAATGTCTGGACCAAAACACGTGATTCAACATTCAGTACAGTTTATTTTCTGCTGATGAATAGCATTGTGTTTACACACATTAAGAGATATTTTGACAAAACCGTAAAAGTTAAACATGTAAAAATACATGTAAAATGTAGTGACAATGGGAAGATTTTTTCCCCAATATAATCGGTGGCTATTACCATCCCCATGTACTTTGTTTTGCACAAATCTAGCAGAACAAAATTTTAAGCCTTGAACTGATGTCGTCTTGAACCTGACTTCAATTAAAACCCTGATCGCAGTACCATTTTGCTGAAACAAAATGTCTTTGATTTGTTAATCTCTGTGAATAATAGCTAGAGTGATTGATGGAGAGAGACTGAGACGGAGATAGTGTGAGGAAGGGAGAGTTCAGGATCCAACTTGTGTGAATATTTGTGTAGATGAGAACCGAGAAGTGCTAAAACATGGGCTCGCATGCAAAACAAAGTGTGATGGTTAACTGTGACAACCCACTAAAACCAGACTAGTATATTTTTAACCAGACCTACATACAGTTGACAAATTGCAACCAGTCTCATTCTAAACCTTTCACCTGGTGTAGCATAATGAATAGCTTGTGATGGATTCGCCACTGTGACAAGTATAAATTCAATTAATTGACTTAACCAGAGCCAGAGTTTGGGGGCTGATGTGTGTTCTGTAAATATAAAGATTAATGACAATGTGTACAGCGCTTAATTAGCGAAGGGAGTTCTCTCTGTATCTCAAAACGGTCTACAGGTCGCCTGGTTCCTGGTCTGGTTGTGCTGTCCTGCCAAGGTTTGCTGTGACAATGACGAGACAAGACAGTATAAACAGATCAGGAATCAGGCTAGTGGATTCCTGCCCACTGATGCTGGCAGAAAAAATGGCAAGATGCTTAGTTTTTCTCATGCCAGAATGTCTTTGTTTTGTTCCTATGGTTATTTCTGCTGGTTTTACAGTTAATTATGTACAACAAGCCCTCAGGAGGAATGTGGTTGTCAAAATGTGGGTTGAGATATCTCAACGTACACCACCGAGCTTTCATTTCATCTTGTTTGGCGTCTACAGGTACATGATGCACTCAATCTGTCCCTTCATGTTACTTTTTCTACAGTCTCAACCTCCACTCAGTCAGTCCCTGTTGGCTGACTCTGTCTCAGTCATCACCCTTCTCCACTTCATTAAAGAGCTTAACTTTTCCTCTCTCCTCCATCTCCCCCCAGAGAATCCCCAGACTATCCTAGCAGTCCAAACTGTCTCTTTCAGTCCCTCTTGCCTTTCTTTTTTCCTTCTCTCCCTTCCTACCTCCCTCCCTCCCTCCCTCTTTCTGCTTCCTTTCATCCCTCTCTCACCCTCCAGTCCTTAGTTCCTTTCTGAATCTGTCACTTCCTGTTCCACTCCTCTCTGTCCTCCCACCTTCTCCCTCTCCCTGAAACGTGGCTTTTCCATGGGAAAAGTCCGCAAAGTGAGAAGATTTTGTCAGGCCCTCTCTTGGAAAATATGCTATTCACGATTATTATTAATGTTTGGGTTAATGTTAGAATTAAGCATGGGAGTTAGGGTTTACTTTTAGGGTTTGGTGTTATAGTTAGGATTGAGTTTAGTTTTAGTGAACCGGCGTCTTTATGGTATTCGACTGCTTGTCCTCACAAGGAGAGTAACGCCAAAACGTGACCGCGTCTCACCCTCCAGAGGGTCCCGGGTCAGTCCCAGCTGGCTGATGATGTAACGAGGGATGTCCGTCTTCATTAGGTGTCCCTCCTTGGCGTGGTCCTCCGCGGCCTCCAGCAGGTGGTAGAACTCCTCTGGATTGAACTCCTGCAGAAAGAGGGGGACAATATTGGGTGTGACGCACACAAAGCCCCCTCGTAGACCGTGCACGGGACGGTAGGTATTTACAGGAAGGGGGACAACACAGAGTGTGACACACGACATCTTCATCTCTTTCCTCTATCCTGGCGGAGTGATAAAAAAGTATGGTTAGAAACCAGAGAGCCAGGGGAAGGCTGTTTCCCTGGTTCCCATGTTCCCTGACCTCGCACTCTTGGTGAATCCACACAAACACAGTGAACAGATCACGTTGCTCTGTGCGAACCTCTTTCTCCTGGTCCCCATGTTCCGTGGACTTCAGTGGAGTTCACGTAGAGACACAATATTAGGCTGATTTTCATCCTGTTTGGCTCTATGCTGCCTCCATCTACGGTGATGTTCTTCTAGCGTGTCACTGACATATCTCCCAGATCAGAGGAGGCTGTAATTACAAGGGCTGATGCCAGTGTATATGCTGACTATGTCTCTCTCTCTCTTCATCCCTCGTTCTTATTTTCTCTCTTTTGCCCTGTCCCTCTCTCTCTCTCTCTCTCTCAGCATATCTCTCCATCAACCCCTCTCCCCATCCCTCTCCTCATCTCACTCCATCTCTCCTCCTCCCAGACTAATACCACTGACACGACAAGAACCATCCAGCCTGACCCTGTCGACCTATCCTGCCGGTTGCCCCAGCAACGGGAAGAAGAGACAGGAAACGGCGTAAGGGGGGGCGTGACAAGGGAAGATGTCAGGCAGCGGAGGCCATCAATCAGCGTGTGAAATCCAGGGACATTTCCTCCTCCCATGTAAAGCAGATTGCTCCACAGTGACTTACATGTCTGCAGCTAGCGGCCCACGTATTCACACCGAACCCTTTCGGAACGGCGACCAAAACCCCTAACAACATCTTAGCATATCTAAGACGAGAAATGCTTTTCAGGTTATTACCATACTGTCAAAACAGAACCGGTAGAAATGTTAGAATCCAAATTTGAATCTTAGCCGCCACATTATTTGCCTTTTCGTTAGGCGCACCAACAGGCGCAGCTAGGAACTAGTTCTGTACGATGGCGAGGGGTGCCGTTACTGCACCCGAATTGGAGGATTCTCCATCATAACTCAGGGACATAAATGATTTCCCAGTAGATTATGGACAGAGAGCGGTGGATTCAGTTACAGCAGCACTATGTCACCATGCTCAACAAGAACAAGTGCCTATTCCACCGCCAACATTTTTACATTTTAGTCATTTAGCCAAGGCTCTCATCCCGAGTAATTTCCATACAATATTGATTGCATACATTTAGTAACTATAGTACTTTACAATTTCTTATTAGTTCCAGGGGCACTAAGAGGGGAATAATGAACCAATTGGAAGCTGTGAATGATTAGGTAGTGGTGATGACTGGAAACGTAACCCGGACACCGGGGTTAACACCCCTACTCTTACAATAAGTCCCATGGGATCTCTAGAGAGCACAGCGAGTCAGACAACCATTTAACATCCCCGCTGGGGCATTGCGATGAGCGCCCAATACTGGCTCTGCAACACCACTTCCAGTAGCATCTTGTCCCCCATCCAGGGATCGACCAAGACCGACCCTGCCAACATCAGATTTTTCCCTGCGCCGGCTCTGGGATTCAGTCTAGCAAAATTTCATGTTACTGGTCAGTTGCTGTTACTGTTCTTGTAGTTTATGGTTGACACAGCTTGTTGTCCATAAGCCAATCAGCATTTCTCAAATTCTCGGAGAACAAGAATGCATTCAACTTGTAATTCCCACCTCCCACACGGTAACAAATGCAGCATTAAGGTGGAAAAATTGAGGCCCAACTGAACAATTCACTCAAAACAGACAAGACCATCTTGCTAGTGTACTGAAACCAACTCAAATCATAATCCCGAAACCTCAGGGCTTTGGGTTTGGTGAACCATTACGCCCCCGGTGCAGTCCATTTCAGCTGGAATTTCACATGGTGTTAGTCCTTGCCTGCAGTGTACGTGGGTGTACAGCTTACAGTGTTCAGTTAGGAAAACATCCTTGTGACTCTCTCCCTCTACAAAGGATGCAGCATCCAAAGGAACATGTTCCGTTTTTCTCTTGTTTCAGGTATATTTAGCTGGGAGGTCAGTTGACTTTGACTAAGCTGGCCATTCGTGGACCCTGATTATCGGGTACTTGGACAGGGAGGAGGATGATAGTGATAGAGGACAATAGTGAGAGAAGATGATAGTGATAGAGGATAATAGTGACAGTGGGTGATAGTGACAGAGGATGATATTGATAGTGGGTGATAGTGATAGTGGGTGACAGTGACAGTGGGTGATAGTGACGGAGGATGATAGTGATAGTGGGTGATAGTGACGGAGGATGATAGTGATAGTGGGTGATAGTGATAAAGGATGATAGTAATTGTGGGTGATAGTGATAAAGGATGATGGTAATAGTGAGTGATAGTGATTAAGGATGATAGTGATAAAGGATGATAGTAATTGTGGGTGATAGTGATAGTGAGTGATAGTGATAAAGCGTGATAGTGATAAAGGATGATAGTGATAAAGGATGATAGTGATAGTGATTAAGGATGATTGTGATAATGGGTGATAGTGATAGAGGATGATAGCGGAGATAGGACTTGTGATGGAACTTACCAAACATTCCAGGAGCCTGGCGGGACGGGAAATGATGATGAAGAGCTTTTTGACCAGCTCAGTGACGAAGGTCAACTCAGAACTCTCGGAACGCTCATAGGCCTGAGAGTGAAAGAAAGAGAGAGCGAGAGAGAGAGAGAGAATAAGAGATAGGAATCAGATTGTCTTCTTTATTTTATCACTTCCAACTGGCTGTTAGCAGTGTCCTTTAGTTTCTGTTCATGGCTGAGCAACATTTCAAAATGCAATCACAGACAAAACCCTGTCTTAAAACTATCCAGAGGTCCCGGCTGTGGGAAGATGTTTTAAGTTGGGGGTGCTGGAGTAAAAATAAATCCCCTCTGTGGCATGTGGTTTAGCAGGAATGTTTGATTAATCAGGGAATGATCTTGTAGAGTCTGGCAGTTGGTTTTATTTCAATAGCAGAATGGTCATAGTTACCACACATGAAAACTGAAATGTATATAAAAGAACATGAGCTTGACGGCAAGCAATGGCCTAGTTGAATGTGGTTAAATAAAGATAAAATAAAATTATACAAACAAAATGGACAGTCATACATACTGTACAATATTGGTGCTATACGTCTGACCAGGGCTTTGAAGAGGATCCCCTGTTTTTTGCGATTAACAGAATAGCTTTTTTAAATCTCCCATTTTGAGCTGCATGTGTAATATGTTGTACAATGAGGGAGAAAAATATTTGATCCCCTGCTGATTTTGTACGTTTGCCCACTGACAAAGAAATGATCAGTCTATAATTTTAATGGTAGGTTTATTTGAACAGTGAGAGACAGAATAACAAAAAAAAAATCCAGAAAAACGCATGTCAAAAAATGTTATAAATTGATTTGCATTTTAATGAGTGAAATAAGTATTTGTTCCCCTCTCAATCAGAAAGATTTCTGGCTCCCAGGTGTCTTTTATACAGGTAACGAGCTGAGATTAGGAGCACACTCTTAAAGGGAGTGCTCCTAATCTCACCTTGTTACCTGTAAAAAAGACACCTGTCCACAGAAGCAATCAATCAATCAGATTCCAAACTCTCTACCATAGCCAAGATCAAAGAGCTGTCCAAGGATGTCAGGGACAAGAGTGTAGACCTACACAAGGTTGGAATGGGCTACAAGACCATCGCCAAGCAGCTTGGTGAGAAGGTGACAACAGTTTGTACGATTATTCGCAAACGGAAGAAACACAAAAGAACTGTCAATCTCCATTGGTCTGGGGCTCCATGCAAGATCTCACTTCGTGGAGTTGCAATGATCATGAAAACGATGAGGAATCATCCCAGAACTACACAGGAGGATCTTGTCAATGATCTCAAGGCAGCTGGGACCATAGTCACCAAGAAAACCATTGGTAACACACTACGCCGTGAAGGACTGAAATCCTGCAGCGCCCGCAAGGTCCCCCTGCTCAAGAAAGCACATGTACAGGCCCGTCTGAAGTTTGCCAATGAACATCTGAATGATTCAGAGGAGAACTGGGTGAAAGTGTTGTGGTCAGATGAGACCAAAATCAAGCTCTTTGGCATCAACTCAACTCGCCGTGTTT
>JACXGI010013027.1:0-21630 GCA_016801175.1 Esox masquinongy | reverse complement strand
AGAAGAGCTGAAGGCCACTATCAGAGCAATCTGGGCTCTCATAACACCTGAGCAGTGCCACAGACTGATCGACTACATGCCACGCCGCATTGCTGCAGTAATTCAGGCAAAAGGAGCCCCAACTAAGTATTGAGTGCTGTACATGCTCATACTTTTCATGTTCATACTTTTCAGTTGGCCAACATTTCTAAAAATCCTTAGAAATCCTTATGGTCTTAAGTAATATTCTAATTTTCGGAGATACTGAATTTGGGATTTTCATTAGTTGTCAGTTTTAATCATGACAATTAAATGAAATAAACATTTGAAATATATCAGTCTGTGTGTAATGAATGAATATAATAACCAAGTTTCACTTTTTGAATGGAATTACTGAAATAAATCAACTTTTTGATGATATTCTAATTATATGACCAGCACCTGTATGTTACAAATGACTAAGACAAAACAACAAAAAGGAGTATCTGACCAATGAGGTCTTATTGTTCCTCAAATGAAAATGGATGTAGACAAGACACAGTTGACACACCACACTCTGACACAACTCAATGTATGACAGTCATCAATTCCTCTCCCACCTCAGATTATAAGGGTTGAGAAACATATTGACATCAATAGGCTACTATCAGTGTTAATGGTGTTCAGCAGAAAATCGGACTCAATATGACATCATGATTAAAACATTTCCCCCAAAGTCCATTGAACAATCAAAAACCCCCTCGTCGGTATCATGATCCATGCTACAATATCATACAAAAGACTTGTGCATATCCTGTTGTACCTGTGAATGTTTCTACTTTAGGGAAAATTTTTACCTTTAATAGGGGACAATTCGCTATCCAAACATACCATGATAGCCGTCATAATGTAGCTCTTTAAGCATCATCACAAATAGGTCAAAGTCCAATATTGGGATTGTCATTGCACAGTTTCCCACCTGTCTTGCGAAAAACAAACCTTCATACATATGAAATCACCATATCAGTTCATTTAGGAAAATCTTAGATTGTTAGGAAAGAAGTGAGTTTCCAATCAAGTGTCCTTTAGTTCTTGTCTTCAGTTTTCTTTGTCTTGTATCAGTGATGTAAAGTTCCAATATCAGTTATTCCAGTCAGTGTGATGTGGACCCAGTAAACTGCCTGGTTGTCCTAACAAGTGAGTTTAGGTTTGTGATGGAATAGTGAGTTTCCAACAGTTCACTAATTCAAGATTAACACCACAACAGTGTCTTCCACTGTGTTGGGACTATGTGACCTTTCCAGTCAACTGGCCCGTGGTACTCTGACCCGTAGTATGTGGAGTCCTTCAGGACTCTGGTGGATTCTCCTCGTATCTCTGTCGATGATTCATCTAGAAATGGTGTGAAGCCAAGTGATCTGACCCTGGCATCATACTGCCTTGTGTGTGGCCAGGAAGATTTGAAACAGATTTAACCAGTGTGATTGTAGAAATACTTCTTGAACATGTTGTTAGTACTCACACACTCAGTTGTCTGTGTCCAGTCAGTGACGTGATGTATCATCAGAAAAGGGGTTGTGATGTCCCAATCTGTTGAAGGTATAACTGCAAAACAATGATTAGTGTGGTTCAACAGTCCATCGGACTTTCATCCACTGGGTATTGTTCCGTCAGCTCCCAAAAATGAAGACAGTAGATCAGTCCGGAAAACTTGTGGATTTCAGAAGGGTGACGTGTACATTAGAGTGAAGTGTACACCCTATTCAGACAAGTTTCCATAAAAGTTTATGTCAAAGTTCCTTTTCCATCCAGAACTGGCTTGGTTGATGTTTGATTCCTTGTGCTATATTAATGCCCTATAGCAACTAGCAATGGAATAAGATTTTAGACTTGATTTTGCTTAGCCAAATCAGAAATGGTTAGATCTATACTATTCAACCATTAAAATGTAAAACCTTACATCAAACAAAACAATCTCCAAATAAACCAATTAAAAAAAATCCTGTGAATGGAAATGTAAAACATAACAGATGCCAATGCTCTTATAACAATGCAAACAGGAAAATCTCAGTTTTTCACAAGACTCCTTATAAATACCAATTTGATTTGCCTTAAGCCCTAAGTTCAACTCTTTCCAATCATAATAAATTATCATATCATACATCCCCCCTGCCTTCACTCCATAAAGTCAATGGAAAGTGACACCATGAGTGAATGCAGAACAATGACAAATACGGTCACAGGAGGCGCCATCCTGAACCCGCACTGGCCATCTTTTCAGGACTGACATGAAAAATAGAGAATTGGCAGTAGGGATGGATCTAGAATCCATTCGATAAGGAGTTGCATCCTGTATATTCATCAAAACAAAGTGAAAATGTGAATAAAACAAACATTCACTAACACATCAAAGACATCAATGTTTAACACGGTCGCTTGTGCGAAGGAATTATAAACTATATAACCTATTAACAAATTTGTCTAACATAGCTAAACAGCTCTCAAATTTGACTTTACCTCAGTACCTTCACACAGGTCTGCGAAATTGGCTATCATGCATTTATAATATCCTGTAGTTTCTTGGCACATGCCTGACTAAAAAAATGTTTTGCCCCCTAGGGGATAAGCTGCGCAACTAAATAGTAGGAGTGAAAAACCCCAGCCCATAGTTTACCTGTTGCAACCACCCAGGGTGATTGTATTAGCATAGCTACAGCATACAAATGTAGCATTTTTACAGGCCAAAATGGCCAAATTACCTCATGACAAACACAAACATTGTCTTGATTAACCTCCTAAATTTAGGGAATTCACAAACTTTGATAAATTTTTAGTCCAAATAGTGGCAGTCAGCCAAACCCTAAATCACAAATTTTATGCATATTTTGATTGTTCTATCATCAACAATGGGGGATGACTTTAGGTCTCTACCCTCCCTACAGTTGGTTTCAAAATCATACATTCCAACATTAAAGCTATTGAGAGGAAAATATATTTAGCTTTCACTTAACGTTTGATTATCCCAAAACTGAATATGCCTGTGTTGGTAAAATTACCACAGATGAGACCAGTCTTAACACTATAATTTAACCCTTAGTAATAGGCTACTCTGCACCAATTTATGGTGAGCCATTAAAAAGGCCAAATGTTTGTTTAAAGTATATGAAATTTAAATTCCCACACATTAAAAATCTGACATGGTCCTCAGACTGTCTGTAGCAAGATATGTTTCCCTTTCAACTTAGCCGACATCCTTCGCTAACTGTTGATTTAGATTTAGTGTCGAACCCATTTAATATTGTTGTGGTTTGTAAAAATGTGCTTAACATTATCTACACAGCAACTCAACATTAGGGTGGAAATTAAGAAAACTCTTAAGAATGGCGATGCAGACAGAAAACAGATGTATGACGTCACTAAAATCAAGGTACAATAAGTAATCCAAAGGACACTCAATGTAGGCCTTAAACACTGTTACATCAATACCCTATTTGTTCATTGGTCAATTTACCATTTTAGAATTTAAAATCCATTAATGAGTATCAGGCGTCTGTTTTAAAACACAAGCATTATCCCAGTTATCATTGGTAACTATAAACAAAAGAAACTATATTATTTAACTAAACTCAATTTTGCATTTAAAAATAGGTCATCTAATTTTGTGGGGAATAAACTCGCTTTGGCTGTTTAACCCTCTTCATAGGCTATGACTATTTTGGAATCAAATTCATTCCTCATGGGACACAGCATGTCTCCTTAATGTTAAAGACTATCACCATGTGGATTCTTCATTCTACTACTTATACAGTATACAAGGAGAGAGAAAAAACAATATTTTAGCCTTTTGGAAGAAAACCATGAGAATATTTTACCATATTAGAAAATCATCATTGTACCAATTTCTAATTTATCACTAGGGTTAGATGTACCCACGTGCTAGCGAAGAGCTCAGCACGCAACAGATAGTTGCCATGCGGTGGGCCTTTTAAAGCCTACCCACATTGTCGTCAGTTCCTTGTATCGTCTTGTATCGTTCCTTGTAAGCTCACGTCAGTTCCTTGTATCGTCCATGATTCCCGGGTCCCATAACAGGGACTCCATCTTGAGACTACTGTCGGTCGGCCAGGTGATCAAACGAAATGAATCTCCGACTATTTTGATTGTCTCCTTTATCTCCTTTCCCGCCTTGCGACTGTTGCCCTTTCTCGGCCATCTTAACTTTCCTTTGTCTTTTCTCTTCGTATGTACCACACTCTCCATCTGTCCATATACAACTTCCTCTGAATCCATATTGTTTAGCCGGAAAACGTTCTTTTTCTTTCGGTCCATCTCGATTCCAGGCATCGTTGTTAATTATCCTTTTTGTTCTTGGTGTCCTATTCGTGCCATGATATTTAAATATGAACGCGTCATACCAGAGGCTGCAGTCCTCTTCCCGTCGTATTTTTACAACTGGACGACATTATATTTTACTTGTACAAGTCACTGTATAATCGCCTAAAACAATTAGCATTGTCAATGAAATACAGTTCAGCGCTTCTCCAATTTATCCACCCTTGGAAATTTTTGCACGATTTTATTTGTGGCCTAGTCAGGGACTAACCAGGTCTTCTCTCCAATTTCTCCACCCCTAGAGATATTTCACACGATTTTATTTGTGGCCCAGTCAGGGAGTAACCAGGTCTTGTTTTCGACTACCGAACGTTTGCAATATTGACGGTTCGTTATATGGTGTAGTTTTGTGACTCACTGTTCAGTTGTACTCAGCAACCAGTAACCGGGAAAAACAACTTCTTCCTCGCGATTGCAAAACGAGCCCCTTAGCTCACCAATTGAAGTTCAGTAGAATCATTAAAACTTGTCCATGGCACCATGCTGTTAGAAATCGGGTGTTTCGTATAGTGGTTGAAATGATGAGTCGCGTTCCCGGTTGTCAAGGGAGAGACTAATTCAGTTATTTATTGCAGCATTTGATAGTCTATTAGCTCATGATGTTACGGGCTCAATCTCTTCTCTTCTCACTGTAATGCTGGTTAAATGGCAATATTAAATGTGCAATAAGGCAAATGGAGGAGGGCAGAAAATATACAAGTATTTGGTATAGTGTATGTTACAAGTGGGATAATAGTTGTTTGGGTACAAATGGCAATTTCAAAATGGCATTCAACATGCAAACATGGCAAATGGCATTCAACATGCAAACGAGGCTACGAGTGCAAACGAGGCAAATGAAGGAGTGATGTATTAAGGTAGGATGTGCACCCGAGATGCAGAGATAGTAGTAATGCGGTCCCGAAGTAGACATGCGTGTGTAACAACTGTAAAAATGCAGGCACAATGGCAATTCTAAATGTGCAAAGAGGCAAATTGAATGTACAAAGGTGTATGTTCAACTGAAATGCAGGGATAGCAGCGGTGAGGTTCCTGAGATAGACTTGTACCTTTATCAACTGAAAACTTCCATTTTCAGGCATAGCAAGGCAGTGTCAGAGTAGTACAAGGGAGTAGTGAAACAAGGTCCCAGAGAGGCGGGAGGGTATGGTAAGTGATGGGTTGCAGAGTTCAGAGTTCACTGGGTCACAGTTCAGCAGTGTAACAGTAGATGGGAAGAAACTGTTCCTGAGCCTGCTAGTGCAGGACAGAAGAGACGTGTACCGCCTGCCTGATGGAAGGAGGGCAAACAGTTGGTGGTATGGGTATGAAGGGTCCTTGATTATCCCGTGTGCCCTGCGCAGACACCGCTTCCGCTGGAGGTCTGCGATGGCAGGAAGCTGGGCACCAGTGATGTGCTGGGCAGTTTTCACCACCCGTTGCAGGGCCTTCCAGTCGGCTATGGAGCAGCTGCTAAACCACACTGTGGCGCAGTTTGTCAGAATGCTCTCGATTGTGCAGCGGTAGAAGTTCACAAGGATCTTGGTGGACAGATGGGCTTTCTTCAGCTTTCTCAAAAAGTACTAATCAGGCCTACCTCCGTGGTGTCATCCACCGTGGTGTCGTCTGCGCCCTTGACAATGGTGTTGGAACTGTGTACAGGAACGCAGTCGTGGGTGAAGAGAGAGTACAGGCGGGCTCAGCACACAGCCTTGTGGAACATCAGTGTTCAGGATCAGGGTGGCGGAGGTGAGGTTGTCTAACATGACAGACTGGGGTCTGTTGGTTAGGAAGTCCAAAGTCCTGTTGCAGATAGAGGGGCTCATCCCCCGGTCATGGAGTTTGTTGACCAGCCTAGAGGGGATGACTGTGTTGAATGCTGAGTTGAAGTCTATGAATAGCATTCTCACATAGGTGTTGGTTTTGTCCAGGTGGGTCAGGGCAGAGTCTAGAGCTGTGGAGATGGCGTCCTCTGTAGACCTGTTTGCCTGGTTGGCAAACTGATTGGGATCCAGTGTTGGGGAGAGGCAGGACATAAGGTGGGCCAGAACTAGTCTTTCGAAGCACTTCATGATTGTGGGGGTGAGTGCAACAGGTCGGAATTCATTCAAGGTAGATGCGTTCGACTGCTTAGGCGCTGGCACAATGGTTGCGGTAGTCATTGATTGCTTAGATGGTCATGTAAGATGACCAAAGACTTTGCATGACCAGGAGGCATTTTGCCAAGACGTATGGGCAAGCTATACCACCTGCAAGAATTCAGGGCCTATTACAAAACTGTTACAAAAGACTGCACGCAGTCATTGATGCTAAAGGGGGCAATACACAGTATTAAGAACTTAGGGTATGCAGACTTTTGAACAGGGGGTCAGTTCATTTTTATCTTTGTTGCCATGTTTTGTTTTATGATTGTTCCATTCTGTTATGACCTACAGTTGAATGTGAATCCCATAAGAAATAAGACGTGTTTTGCCTGCTCACTCATGTTTTCTTTACAAATGGTACATATATTACCAATTCTCCAAGGGTATGCAAACTTTTGAGCATAACTGTACCTTCAAAAAAAAAAACACTGGCGTGAACTGCGTGAAAAATACTTGTTAGCTGTCTTTTCTCTGTTTTCTTCCTACCTCCGCTGCATTGCTGTCCCTGCTGCAGCTTCAGCAGCAACTGATCTTTCATCTGTCTCAGTTTCAGACATGGCACTCGAAACAGACAAACATATACCTCTCAAAAATGGTTCAATTAATTTTACGCATTTGGCAGCGTCAGACGTCTGAGCTCTTTTTTGCTTTCTCAAACTTACATCAAAGTTTTCAAAGTGTTGCTAATGTTTAATTTAATAGCTGTATTATTTCAACCATGTGCAGCAGCAATATGCGCATTGTACTTTAGCCTAACGGAGTGAAATGTTGAAAAATGAATTCCAAGTGTGAGATATGTTGTACAGTGTTTCTAGGATATTTACATAGTGTTCTTTACTTGCTTTGTGGTTTTCAATGTTAGTTTGCGACTGCTAGCGCAAACATCACATGACTACTGTAAAGTTATTCAAGCTGGCTAGCGATTGGCAATAGACAGCATTCTCTCACAGACAGCTGAAAATATCTGATCTGTGATATGTGGACTTAAACGGGTAGTGTTTGGGAAATTAGTTGTAATCATGTTAATTTTTAATAGAAATGCTTTAAAAAACATTAGACAGCATATTCATTTGTTGTGTTCTATAGTGTTAAGTTTTTATTAACTTTTATTTAATGTTTTATTTTGTTATTGGCTGCAATTTGTTCAATTACTGCATCCGAGTAAGGTTTCTTAGTAGCCCAACAGCTCCCCTCAGATGTGTTCAATGAACACTGTTCATAATTTTCATCTCCACAAATAAGTTTGAAATGCAAGTGATTCAATTTTTTTATTATAAGATGTATTTGATTGTTGCAATGTTTGTCCTTATGTGTGATTCTAAATGAAGAAAAGTCATTCCAAATGAGAAAAATGAATTATAAATTGCCTTATTGAATCACAAGACATACAGAATCTCAGCCTAATTGTATTATTACCCAGATATTAGGATGATATAGTATTGGGAAGTCCCATGTAATTCACACCCCTACAGTGAATACTGTAGATTTTATAACATGGTGACAATATTCCAGAAAAATTTTGGGTAAGACAAAAAAATGTAAATGTTTTGAGAGCCTTGTGTCTCAAAGTAACCGTAACCCTAGACAAAGTAATGTTGATGCATATCTTTACTCAATGAAGCATCAGATTTAATTGATCGCTGGTATGGACATTTTCTCCTATCGTTCTACTTCCAGAATGGTGTTCTGAAGATTGTGGACAGGAAGAAGCACATCTTTAAGCTGGCTCAAGGAGAGTACATTGCCCCGGAGAAGATTGAGAACATCTACATCCGGAGTGACCCAGTGGCCCAGATCTTTGTCCATGGTGATAGCTTGCAGGTGTGTGACAAACTGAATCGTATGTTTTTTGTTTTTGTCAAAGAGCTTTATGTTTAGGTATATTGCATTATGTGTGTTTATAAGTGTGTATGTCCATCATTCAATAAGCAATAAGTGTTTTTTAGATTGATTGCTTTTGAGGTTTGCTTGGTTTTGATTACGTAAGGCTATTTTTTTTAATAAGGCTAGGTTACACCAGCATTCATTTTAAAAATAGACCAAATCTAGACTTTTTAAATCTAGGTTGATAATAATCATATGTTGCACCACTTTAAGTTAAATCACACGTTATAATATTTTCACTGTAGCAATATATTATTTTTCTATTGCAATGTAAACAAACAAGCATTGTTTATTTCTATCTTGTTGGCCCACAAAGTGAGTTTTTACTTTGGCCTGAATTATTAAATGACCCTGATATTAGTTTCTAGGCTGTGTTAAGGTTTGCCAACATGAGCAGCTACATTTGTTAATCACATTGAATATACTGCACATATGCTTTCATTGTATTTATGCATTTTTGTTGGTTAATAATAATTTATTGAATATCTATAGCACGTTTCATATGATCATGACAGGTCAACAAATACAGGCTGGCAATATAAGAAAGTTTTTGAATGCTCCATCCTCTGCAGATGGAGAGGGTCATGGAGTGAACAGAAAGAGGTAATACAAGGTAGATGGTAGATAATAGTGATACGTCTTGGAAATAGTCTTATCTTAAAGTATCTGGACTTACCTCATCTTTTTTCTGCTACCTACTTGGGTGTAGCCTCAGCAGTTCTAGGTGCCAGAAAGCTCACTAACAATAAGTTCAGGATAATGATAATAGCCGGTTGTCCCAACTGCAAGTCATTTTCACTGCTACTGCTGTTTTCATGCATCTCATATTAACCCCTGTTCCCAGTCTTAAAAGATCTGTAACTGACAGCCAAGTGTCTAAATAGCTATTATGTGGGGATTTGTGGCGGTTCTCAGGGGTCAGAGGTAGGGCTGTCGCAATTATTACATAATTGCCTGATCGCGATTATTTGAGTCAGATTGCAATTATTTTTATGATTGGAAACATTGATTTTGGAATCAAAATATTGTCATATATAATATAATATTGTCAATCTGAATGATGGATTTTTACATCAATGTTAGAAACATCTCATCAAATACCACAGGAATTATGTCTCCATTATATTTCCATCAGTTAGGATGTCTCGTGCATGGGTGCAGAAGAGCGTTTGACAGCTCTGCAGAAAGTTATAGGCACAGATCATTTACTGAAACTTATTTGCTCCTTAATTTTAGTATGTTTAAAAGTAGCTTAGTATTTTTTTCACTAATGCAACATTATGTAATTTCGCAACATTATAATTTAATAGACAAATGCGTTTCAGTTGCTTATTTGCCACATCAACACTGACTGACTAAAGAAAAAAAAAACACTCAGCCTCTATTTATTGCAGCGAGTGTAAAATATTTTTACTAATATTGTAAATCGACTTTTGTCATACACATCCATATTTCCTAATTAGATAATATGCATTAAAATGCATGGATAGAAATCTGTTGTCTCATTACATATTAACATTTTAAAATGATATTAATCGTCCTTGTACATTGTTTACTGAATTTTATTACCTGAGTGTTGAAACATGTTTTGCTACGTGAGGAAGGCTATTTCAAATGACTGGGCTATAATATTTCCAGCAGACATCACGATGCAAAGGAGAATGTAATGTCATTGCTTTGCGGTTGTGTTTTGTGAAGAGCAATTGCTAACAACATTGATTTAGTGGTAGTTCCAAAGCCGAACACAACTGCACCGCCCTGGGCGCATCTTGGTTTTAAGCTAAATGAAAGAGGTGAGCCCAATGATTTAGAGGTGAATTGCCGCATTTGCCCCACAATGGTGGCGCTCAAAAGCACAGACACCACAAATCGGAAGAACCATTTCTGGATCCATCACGTGTATTTTTAGGCCTACAATATTTTTTGGCTTACACTATAATAGTGGCATACAATTTACAATATAAACAATTAAATTGTTAATCGCAATTATTTGTGCAACAATTAATTGGCAACTAAATAATAATTGTTGCACATTATTTGTGCAACAATTAATTGGCAACTAAATCATGTCATAATCGTGACAGCCCTAGTCAGAGGCACCTGCCAATACCCTTTGGTGAGGTTGAGATGGAACAGGCCTTTTCCACGACGCTCTATGACCTTGTTGACCCTTGGCATCGGATAGGCATTGAACCAGGAGATACCATTCAGCGCACAGAAGTCATTGTTGAAGTGGATCTTTCAGGTTTCGGGACCAGAATGATGGGGTTGAGCCAGTCACTCGTGGAGGACTCAATGTCTATGTTTAGCATTTGCCTGACTTACTTGTGTTCCATCTCCTGGTGAGCCGACACCACCATATTGCATATTGCTGCCATCCGGTCTCTCATTAAAGTGACATGGTCTATAAGGGAGCAGTAAGGCCTCCTTGGTCAGATCAAGTATGCTGCAACATTGCTGCCCATTGAGCAACTAGAAAATGGAGAAGCCAGTGGCACGCCAGGGGACTTCCTGGAGAGCTAATATGAGGCGGCACAGCAACATGTCCCAGTTCCTGCAGTCCCACCACACTTATTGTGGCATTCATCTTTTTGTGGCGTTCAGAAATCCCGTTCATGTGGGGATGGTACACGCTAGTCTGTTCCACCCAGTACAGATTAAGACCAGTGTATCACCAACTAGGACATAAAGGCTGTTTTTTAATCTGTCAGGATTGTGGAGAGAACATGAAGAGCTTTTTAGCAATTCCTTTTGTGGCCATGGTCCTCAAAGGTCTGGCCTCTGGGAACTTTGGTTTGGTTGACTTATAAGTTTCAATACATCCTTCAAAGTGATCGACTGTGGTAGATTTGGCCCCTCTGACTCTACTTTTACATATATAAATGAGTGGGACTTTTGGGCCCGGTCTCGAGGTTTGAAGTGATAGTATGGTTGTCTTCAGCAACCCATATGTATGCAATCCATCGCTCCTTCCCTAAAGTCGAAGTAGACAGTCTGGGCTTTAAAAGTGAGTTGTGAAGTGAGGAGGCCTGCCCAATCCTCCTGTAGCCATTCTTCTTGACGTGCTGTACACTCACAGTAGATTTCTATATCATCCTCTCCGCATAACCTCAGGATGAGTGTGTTAATGAACTGTATTCTTCTGGTGTGAGGTGATGATCCCCAAGCAAGCTCCTCTCTTAGTAGATTCCATGTTTTCTTCTCTACCATGGTACATGCTGCCAGCTGCCTCAGTAGATCCTTGCTTATTCTGTTCACAACATATAGTTGGCTCGAAAAGGAATCAGGGGTGCTGACAATGGTGGGGCTCGGGAATGGATGGATGATGCATGCCTGTCAGCGGTAGTGACAGACAGATAAAGAGATTCTGGCAGATTCTGGCTCTTTTGCAGAATAATAATGAACCCAAGTCAGGGGCTCCAATAGGTCCTGTGGCAATGGTACACTGACATCTGTATTCACATGACTTTTTCCAAAATATAGTTTTTCGTGTAAAAATACCAACATTTTACCTTTTTTTAAAACTTTTGCCAAACCACGTAAGCGGAGCTGGCCTAGAAGAGGGAATGTCTCTTACTGACTGAATGGGTGAGTGACTGACAAAACAAATGATGTCTTAGGATTTGTTCAGGACAGACAAAAACTTTGCTGGCTACAACCTTCAGTAGCTATGTTACAGGAAGCCAAAAATAAAACTGTTTACTGTTATATTGTGACTATTTCTGGTGGACTTCTGAATTATGCATTAGGATTTGTTCAGGATAGACAAAAACTTCACTGGCTACATGATTCTCTCGTCTTTTCACTTGACAAAAAGTCAGTTATCGTCGCCTATATTGATAGTTACTGTATCACTTTCATTCACAAATGGCTAATAAGCTGTTCAAACGGCCAGTGGCAAAAGAGGGTTTGTTTAGGATAGACAAAGTTTGCTGGCTATAACCTTCAGTAGCTACGTTATAGGATGCCTAAAATATAACTGTTTACTATTATATTGCGACTATTTCTGGTGGATTTTCGAATTATGCATTATGATTTGTTCAGGATAGACAAAAACTTTGCAGGCTACACAATTCTCTCGTCTTTTCACTTGACAAAAGTCAGTTATCGTCACCTATATTGATAGTTGTTGTATCAATGTCATTCACGAATGGCTAATAAGTTAAAACGGCAAGTGGCAAAAGCCATACAGTTCATATATTCTATTTGTGGTGGAGGTAAACTTAATAAGAAACGCTAGTCAGTTTAACACAGTGCTTAATGGGGTCTAGCAAAATATTCAAACTTTGCGTGATGTTAATGCGTGACAAAATGTTCTAACGTTGAGACGCTATACCGACACTTGATAAGCATGCAGTTCCGTGGTGTAGTGGCAAAAAAAATAGCCTCTCATTTGGGGGCCAGCCAAATGTAGGTGTAGAGGAAAATTTGACCTGAAGTAACCCTATCTGTTGCTCGTAAACAAAAAGGTACCCTGAAATGACCCCTCTTCCAGACATAGGTTCAAATCCTACGTGTGTGCGTGTGCGTGTGCGCGTGCGTGCGCATATTGAAAGCTGTAAATATAAATATTACATTAAAATGCATTGATTCTGAATGGAGAGATCCTTCCCTTTATGACAAATTGTGATTTTTACAACATTAGATCTCACAACCTTTAGTTTTCCTTTCATGACATGACTCCATCTATTAGGAGAGGTTTGGCGTGTTTAGTGGGTTCATGAATAATAAAAACAAGAATCTTTGCTTAAATTGTTAATGTTTAATTAAAGTAATTTGACATCTAAAAGATTGCAACAGTAGGATCAACTTTCATTATAATTTTCAAAAGATATTTACACAAATCAGAGCATATTAATGTGCAATAACGATTTTGATCAACTGGAAATGTTCAAAATATCAACAATAGTAAAATGTATGTTTACATAAACGAGAGCATAGTAATGTGCTACAACCATTTTGATCAACTGGATATATACAAAAACAACCATTTTGATCAGCTGGATAAATACAAAAACAACCATTTTGATCAACTGTCTATGTAAAAGATATCAGCAATGAAACTATTAAAAATATAAATGAGAGCATAATTTGCAACAACCATTTTGATAAACAGAATAAGATATCAACAATAGAGAAATTAACTTAACAATATGTAAAAAGAAAAAAACAATGAGATTTTATGTCCAACAAGAACTGCCTTACACTAGAATGCATATTACATATGTAGAATATCTACAATACATACAAACAAGCCTTTGTGTGTGTGTGTGGGTGGGTGTGTGCTAACTAGTACCAGTCCGGATCCTGGCCATAGCCCCATGGCTTCTAACTAGTCTTCATCCAGATCCTCTGCTGTGGTGAGCAGGTCCAGCGGCTGACATCTAGGTCATAGGTAGGGAGTCAGGCTGCTGCCTTGGCAGAGGTCAAGGGTTGCATAGGGGCAGGAGGCAGGTGAGAGGTCGTCGGCTGTGCAGAGGGAAGTGGTGGAAAGAGAGTAGAGTCTTTATTATCCCCTAGGGACAATTTGTTTTGCAACATGCAGTAAAATAGAATACATGGTCATAAATATACAAGGCTGGATATAAAAACACAAGAAACCCAACAACAATAGACAATTGACATGCAAAGTAGCTAAACATCACTATGGCTTATTAAGAAAATGTGTTGCAGAAGGAATAAATTAATATTTGAACCAATTGGTTTTAAACTGGGGCATCCGGTATCTGCGTGCTGAGGGAAGAATATGAAATTCACCAAATAAGGGGTGTTGGGAGTCTGTCAGAATAGACCGTGCCATGCGTAGGACACCTGTCTGATACAGGTTGGTTAGGCACGTTAAGATGAAACCAATAATCTTACTGCTCTGTCTCACAAAGTTGTTTAGTCTGAGACTGCAGTGTCAAAGGAGGCATAGGTTTTGTAACTGTTCCATAACACAAAACAAACAATAAACACATTGTTTAACTAAACAGTTACTGACTATTACTGTTAGCAAGTAAATCACTTGATGGAGGATCTAATGGAACAGGATGCAATCACAGAATAGCAACAGTTTCTAAAGACATCCACAGTAATGGATGTGCCAGCATTTAATGATAACATAAAATAACAGTAAAACACGTACCCAGAGGGAGTGCTCCTGTTTTCCTTTCACCTAGAGGTGGAGTAGGGGTGTTGGGACCAAGGCAAGCAGCTGGGCAGGGATGGACAGTGGGACTTCTATAGTAGACAAGCACCTAGGGAGAAAAACATGACACTTCACACAATGGATAAATCACCAGGGGATATACATGTACATGTAATAACATTGCAAAGGGGACCCAGTCACACCTAAACAATCATGGGTGAGGGTAGCTGTTGGTGTACTCTGCACTGTTATGAAAAACAAGTGTTATTGTCCCACTACCAAAAAAGCTAGGTTGGTTAATATCCTTTGTCTTTACCCGTTATTGTCTTTCATGCAAATTGGAATGGTGTCTCACCTTGAATTAGGAAATACATTCAATATGAATACATTCAATATGTATGCATTCAATATGAATGACTACACACTAGGAAAATCACTTTTAAATAACAGAAACAACATCACGTATTGACCTATCAACAGTAAAATGAAAGGTTCGGATATACTCCCAAGTATCTGTTGCATGCAAAACCTTATACCACAACTTCTACCAGCATGCAAAAAATGCTGCAGGTGAACGTGAGGGTACAGAAAACATTTGATCACTGACATCAGAGTAATGATTTAATCGATCACTAATTTGAATGTGGTTGATTTAAGAATATAATCCTCAGATGGACAGTACATTTAGATGGTGATAGACTCATCATTCCTCTTTCCAAATCCTCATTCTCATCCATTACTGTAGTAATGAAACTAATAAGTGATTAAGGATAGCATGGTAATGAAAGTTAACTTATAAACATTAGACAAATGTTTTAATAACCGCTGGCGTTTGGGCTGCAGTGATAGGTGTAGTTGACGATGGGCCTGTGTTATATGCAGTATAGCCCACAGAAGAAAAAAAAGTTCACTACACCTCTAAGCCCAAGACGTGTACACATTCCTAATGGAAGGAATTCCTAATGGACCTGATTTACAGTACCGGGAGTACAGCAACTGATGCTGAGAAAAGACTTGGTGAAATACAGCCAGCTATGTAGCTAGCGAAGTTGGCTAGTCAACGTAAAGTACCGAGTTATATTTGTCACAAAAAAGGCAGACGTCAATGGAATAAAATAATTATTATGCTGGAAAATAGCATTTCAATTGAAATGTTCACAGGAACAGTGATGAATCGATCAACGAACTGACTAATGAAACTCCAAAGTAATGTTAGCCTATGGGAAAGAGGTTACAGCGCCACAAAACCAATACAAAACCAACTGGTGGGCAAAAATATGACATCCGTAGTGATAAGACTTACCATAGAGCAGGGGTACCTAACCTTTTTTGGACTACGGACCCGTACGCAAATTTGAAATGTTTTCGCACCGCGGTAAAGAGTTCCACGTTCACACTTCGACTACTCCCAAGTACTGGTAAAACTGTCTTCAGTCTGCCGACCGCCGAGTGCCGGGCAAGGCTGTGTCAACATGCGGGCGAACGGACTACTTATAGGGACCGGGGTAAAAGTGCAGTCCTCAGAACGAAGGCTTTTAATGATACAGTTTGTAGCTTATTACTTGAAATCTGTATTTCAAAAGTTGATATCATCAGTAATCACGACAATATATTCTCCATTACATTATCCAATAGCCTCAACTTTTATTTATCACAAATTTTCATCCATATATTTTTTACTAATATCTATAAGTGTCAGCTTAACGGAAAGTGTTATCGGATGTTTTGTAATTACCTATTGTTTTTCCACAAGTGTAATAACCTGTACCGATAAATCATTATTCTATTGTAATTACAATGTAATACCTGTGGTAGAAGCTATTTCAAAAGGAAACATTAAAATATTCTCAAACTCTATGCCTCATTATTTGTGAAAAATCAAAGTTGAGGCTCTTAGATATTGTAATAAAGAATATATGGATACGATTTGGTATGAATATCTCAAAATCCGACAAATCTATTTCAAGAGGAACCTTTGAAATATTAGTAAAAAACCTATGCTTCATTATTTGTGAAAAATCTAAATTGAGGCTCTTAGACAATGTCATGTAGACTATAGTGGTGTGATTTGAGATAAAAATCTGAAATTTTGAAATCTCTATTTCAAGTAATAAGCTACCAACTGTATCATAAAAAGCCATCGTTCTGAGGACTGCACTTTTACCCCGGTCCCTAAGTGGTCATTTTTCCGGCAAGTTGATATAGCCTTGTCCGGCACTCTGGGGTCGGCAGACGAACGACAGTATTACTGGTACATGGGAGTAGTCGAATGTGTAAATATGAAACTATCTTAACCGCGGTTATTTTCGCGACCCGGTAGCATGTCCATTCAGATATCTCGCTCAGGTGGGCTACAAGCTGGGTTCATCATTGCAAATAGCTATAATTACAAAACATGATTGATGACTACAACAAAGCTGCTAAGTCAAACCTTTACAATGAAATAAAATCACGTTTTAGCAGCGCAATGGGCAAACACATCAACAGTGAGAGAACAGTGAAAACGCCTTTCATCTTATTTATAATCGCGCATATTTAAGCACCCTGGACAAAGAGCGGAGGTCTTATCAGTCATTTCTTCAAACTTCACAGAAAAAGAATTGCATTTATTATGAACTGCTATTTTCTAGTAAGTAATCAAGGGCTGTTCAAAACACATCAAAGCAAATGGCAGATGTTGCACAAAATACGCACATTTATTGTAGTTTTAAAGTATAAGGCCTAACCACGCAGAGCTATTTTCAGGATTAAACCAAGGGGCAAACTCCGATCACCGAGGCTGAAAAATGAAGCCTACCCGGAAGTGCCAAAAACTGCAATTCATCGAATGGCCACTTGAGGCTGGCTGCAAAAGGGAGCAATCTCCATAGATCTCTATGGCAAAATGCCCAACTTTACAGCAGAAATAAACATGTTTACAGACTGGTTTCAAAAAATGGTCTTGGTGTATATTGCTTATTCCCCCATTTTTTTACAACTGTGTGGTGGGGGGGGGTTATAACTCATTTAAATTATATTAAGTCTTATAATTAGGGGGTGTGGGCTGTTGAGTGACAGGTGTGGTGCTGGCGCTGTCACTAGTGTCACTCCTTACGATTTGTCCTTTCTGGTATCGCCTCAGCTAACTCCAGTCACTGACAAGTAAGGTTATAATCAAGTGACATCCAAATAAATGACTCGTAACCATACAGTCTATGCTCATAACTAAAGTTATGTGAAAATCTAATATATAATCTGCAAGTCTATCTTCTTGACAAAATATAGAGTTGCAAAATTACCACATTTATAAATTAAAAAAAACGCTGAAGTATTTTAAGCATTTAAGTTTTGTTTTATAGTTTCAGGTTAACTTAGGGTGACCACATTTTCAAACCCCCAAACTGGGACCCTTGTGTAACCGCACGTTGTTGCATGAGCACGTATGCGCTTCTGCACGCATGTTGGTCATCATGCGTGCCTGTGGTTGGTGGAGCGGGGGCGCTTTGAGCTTTGATGAGAATTGTTTTGCTACGCAGTTCTGTGCAGTTTTGTTTGTTACAGCATTATTATTAGCCTATATTTTTTAAAATGATTATTATTGTGGTGAAAACCGGGACAATTTGGTAGTGAATGTCGGAAACTGGGACATTTTAGTGTTTTACAGATATTTGTCGGGACCTGGGACACCCAGCTTGAAACCGGGACATTCCCGGGCAAACCGGGACATCTGGTCACCCTAGGTTAACTTGCCTCAAGTGTAAGCTGGTAACGTTATGGTGACTGGCTACCAACAGCCAGCTAGCAACCGCTAGCAATGCAGAGTAGCACACCAGTAGCATTTAGCCTAGCTTCTTAGCCTTTACTAACTTGGTAATGTCGCACTAGGTGGGTTTTTTTTCAGCAACCAGGTACCTCAGCTGTACCCATGCCCCACCTTTTTGCCCATTTTTGGTTATCCGGGAGTTAGGCCGAGTGATGCGCTGCCAAGATTTTTGGCCATCTCCGCCAAAAATGAGCTCAAAACGGGTCTTCAGACACCTATGTGTGATGTCACGGTTACTACGTCCATATTTTTTTTACAGTCTATGGATTAAACATGTTCGTCAGTTGTTACTGGAAAAAAACTCCTACAATCGTGGACATCATTTGGACACTTATCTAAAGGAGCTGGGCAAAATGCTTCCATAAAACACTTTGGAAAATCATGCAAGAACGAAGTTCACTCACTGACGGGCATACTATGAACCTGTCACTAGCTATAGTAATCTGCCAGTGACACTAACGGTGCGTCATAAACCATCAAAATAAAACACCAATGTCTTTTGTACATTGTGAAGATAAGCAATTTTTGGATATATACACACACTTTCTTGCACATTATTTTAGCTCTAAGTTTAATACAAAATATTTAGGAAAATATGGAAATAATTAGCAGAAATGTATTTGTGTAATTAGGCATACTGTTATGCTCAACTAAATAATATATTAACACTCACCTATCAATGGGACCCTGGGCCTGCTTCCCTGTCACAAGCTTGTCATAGCGAGGTGTGATGGGACTTAGTGATACTCTCAGCGGGTTCTTAACCAGTTTACTCCGCAAACGCGTCTTGATAGCTGCCATCGCGGAAAAACCAGCTTCAAACATATAGGTGGTTGGAAAAGGCAGTAATGTTTTCACTGCCCGTACAGACAGGTCAGGATATTCAGCTTTGGTCTTTAACCAAAACGATGCAGGAGATGAAGTTGTATTGAACAAAAGTTAAAAAACAAAAATTGCTCATCAAATTAGTCTGCTTTTTGTTAGCCATTTTGTTTGCTTAGCAACACACTACAAAATCATGCTTATGTGCTACATCCAGGAATTAAAATCGTCATCACTCTACGTATAATTTCAAACGAAGCGTGAATTTTTTTGCATCACAAATGTGACGGCTGACTCTGGAAGGTAAAAGGTTTTATTTCAGCTACCCACGGCCCGGTGAGCAGTGCTTTGCAGCCCGGCACCGGTCCAGGGCCTGGTCGTTGGGAACCCCTGCCATAGAGAATGACTGGGAAAAGTTAAGGGAAGTTAGATGTACTATTTTCGACTCCGGCACCAGGGCGACCCCGGTTCAAATCCAGTGCGGGCAAAAACATTCATCACTTTCAATTGTGGGCCGGCTGAACTGGGCTTGCCTGGTTCCTTTTCTGGTTTATTTGTTCCAATATTATGTTGTCTATGTGCTTTAGTAGCCCACTAGAGATATTTCTCTGTCCCCCCCTAATTATTCATCTTATACAGTATATAGGCTCCTTAGAATGCATTTTATTTTAAGATGTGGTATATGAATGAAGTTTGGTTATTAATCTGATAGTCCAATCACTGGTGTTTAATGAAACTGAATGCATTTTGTAATGATTTTCACATTAATTTATTCAAAGATTATTATAAATGTTTTAAAATGTACATAGCTGCATTTTTGAAAAATATCTTTTTGGCACAGGCATGCCTGGTTGGCATTGTGGTGCCTGATCCAGACTTCCTACCAGGATGGGCAAAGAAGAAGGGCATTGAAGGTTCTTATTTGGAGATGTGCGCAAGCAAGGTTAGCTAGCTTCATTGTAATACAGTGTATTCAGTGGCTATTTTTCTTTGTTGATGCTAACGTACCTCTGGGGCTGTATTCACAAGTAAATTCACAAGTAAAGCATTTTGAAATGGAACAAAACCTTAAGCCCTCCATGCGGTACTTGGGTTAGTCACAAGTGGTGGTTGCAAAGACACTAAGCTCATGGAGTGTAAAGCCTTAGAATTAAGAAATGTATTGGTCATACATTCTAAGTAGTATGTTTGTTTCAATATTGGAACTAAGCCACTTGTCAGTTTTTGTTCTGTACTTCATTTGACATCTAACATCTCATATACAGTATCTCACAAAAGTGAGTACAACCCTCACATTTTTGTAAATATTTGAGTATACATAAATGTAAATGACACTTTGCTACAATGTAAAGTAGTGAGTGTACAGCTTGTATAACAGTGTAAATTTGCTGTCCCCTCAAAATAACTCAACACACAGCCATTAATGTCTAAACCGTTGGCAATGAAAGTGAGTACATCCCTAAGTGAAAATGTCCAAATTGGGCCCAATTAGCCATTTTCCCTCCCCGGTGTCATGTGACTCGTTAGTGTTACAAGGTCTCAGGTGTGAATGGGGAGCAGGTGTGTTAAATTTGGTGTCATCGCTCTCACACTCCCTCATACTGGTCACTGGAAGTTCAACATTGCACCTCATGGCAAAGAACTCTCTGAGGATCTGAAAAAAAGAATTGTTACTCTACATAAAGATGGCCTAGGCTATAAGAAGATTGCCAAGAGCCTGCAACTGAGCTGCAGCATGGTGGCCAAGACCATACAGCGGTTTAACAGGACAGGTTCCACTCAGAACAGGCCTCGCCATGGTCGACCAAAGAAGTTGAGTGCACGTGCTCTGCGTCATATCCAGAGGTTGTCTTTGGGAAATAGACATATGAGTGCTGCCAGCATTGCTGCAGAGGTTGAATGGGTGGGGGGTCAGCCTGTCAGTGCTCAGACCATATGCAGCACACTGCATCAAAATTGGTCTGCATGGCTGTCGTCCCAGAAGGAAGCCTCTTCTAAAGATGATGTACAAGAAAGCCCGCAAACAGTTTGATGAAGACAAGCAGACTAAGGACATGGATTACTGGAACCATGTCCTGTGGTCTGATGAGACCAAGATAAACTTATTTGGTTCAGATGGTGTCAAGCGTGTGTGGCGGCAACCAGGTGAGTACATAGACAAGTGTGTCTTGCCTACAGTCAAGCATGGTGGTGGGAGTGTCACGGTCTGGAGCTGCATGAGTGCTGCCGGCACTGGGGAGCTACAGTTCATTGAGGGAACCATGAAAACCAACATGTACTGTGACATACTGAAGCAGAGCATGATCCCCTCCCTTCGGAGACTGGGCCCCAGGGCAGTATTCCAACATGATAACGACCCCGAACACACCTTCAAGACGACCGCTGCCTTGCTAAAGAAGCTGAGGTTAAAGGTGATGGACTGGCCAAACATGTCTCCAGACCTAACCCCTATTGAGCATCTGTGGGGCATCCTCAAACGGAAGGTGGAGGAGCGCAAGGTCTCTAACATCCACCAGCTC
>JACXGI010013026.1:0-21676 GCA_016801175.1 Esox masquinongy | reverse complement strand
TCTAATTTTCTGAGATACTGAATTTGGGATTTTCATTAATTGTCAGTTTTAATCATCACAATTAAATGAAATAAACATTTGAAATATATCAGTCTGTGTGTAATGAATGAATATAATATCCAAGTTTCACTTTTTGAATGGAATTACTGAAATAAATCAACTTTTTGATGATATTCTAATTATATGACCAGCACCTGTACAGTACAGCGATTCTTCAGTCTCTGGTATAGGACCTCTTGTACAGACCAGTTATTTCACTACTGTAAACAAAGCATTTGGTCCAATCCTGAAAACATGTGCTAGATGGTGTAATTAAATAGTTCAGGACCACTCCCAAACAGTATTTTATTTCACATCTGACCTCATCCTGAATGCTAGCGCAGCGATTAAAGCTAATGTTTTATTATGAGAGTCTTTAACTGCCATCTGGACTCGTAGAAAAGACAGAACTTGGTGCCAGGGGAGTCGGGAGATTTTGTGATTGGCTACAACCAAGATGTGTTTTTATGCTGTATTATATTACCCAGTATAAGGTTATACTCCATAAATTAACACTTAGACAGCAGATGTGTAACCTCACCCAAAAATAGCTGCTACTGGTCTATAGTTTCACATCAAATGGTGCAGGGGTGATTATAATGATCATCAACAGTCTATATAAAGGACCTATTCAATGGAGCAGGCAATTTAATGACTCATATTTCAAAAATTAAAGTGTGTCAGATCCATTACACTCTCAACATGCGCTTGACCCGGCAAAAGGTATGCATTTTGCTCCCACTCAGAAATGTGAAGACAAAAAGATATTCTCTCTAATACCAGACATAGACACACATCAGAGACCTGACTTCCGTTTGGCTTTTTGGACATCGCCTGATGCACTTTGACATGTGAGATTCAAAGCCACTCTAGAAAACTAGATGAATGAATAAACCAGAGCTATGAAGAAATCCTCTTGTCTTAAAGCACTAAGTCCTGTCAGTCAGTCAGAGCTTCAGGCTTCACACATTATCCTGACTGCTGCACAAGCCCAGGGTGCTAAGAAGTTCAGACACGGCCGTGGATGGACATACTAAATTCAGACTACATAAGTCTAGTCTACTTTAATGAGGAGAATGTTAGCTTAATATTACTTAAAGTGAGTCATTGTGACCTAAACTAAGGGAAGGCATTGAGGAACCGTCAGGGCCTTCTAGGCCTTCCGAGAAGGCTTAAGGATTCTTACAAGTATATCCATTTCACAAATGTATCTTTTTCAATCATTTGAATTAACTTCTAATCAATCTCTTCAGTTTGGGTTAGAAAGGGTTGGTACCAAAGATAATCTTTTTTCTTTAGTGGTCTCTGGGTAGACAAATTGATGCACCGCAGTCAGCTATTGGCTAGGCCTTCCAAATCTTCAAAACCAACCAATTTGGAAAGACAGTAGAAGTTATCACAATCCTGACAGTGGGTTGAACTGTTTTTTGAGGAAAAAGTAACATTATTTTATTTATATTTAATTACTGCACTGATACAAATATACATACAGGTGCATACCAGGGCCGTACAACATTTGCACAAACAAATTTTCAGGAACAAACATGAAGTAGGTACAGCAAAACCGATTATGCAAACACACATATATTAATTGTTTTTATTGCTTTCATGTTTGCTGTGCTGCTAATGTTACTTAGTTACTGTCCATTTATTTTTTCCTTGTTTACTCAGCTTGTTAACAAAAGCTGCGTCCCAGCTTCTGTATCAGTTTTTGTGGCTAGCATTCCACTTACATTCAATCAGTGTTAAAAATCAAGCCAAAAGAATACTGAGTGACTTGGAATGATTTGGAAGGACACTAATATTACGTTTCCTCTTATCCTAGAAGAAGGGTAAACCAAGCATTATGATATGTTGGCCCAGCTACATTTAATACTTATTTTCTGTGCTTTCAGAAAAGCTGAAGGACAGCTAGTTTACACAGAGATGAGACATTACACAACTATGGGTTTGTAGTGTCTCCTATGAGAAGGCACAGTAGAAAGACACTGGCCTAACAAATAGAAAAGGCAGATTAGGCAGTGATTGAAGAGTCCTGGACTGTTGGACTAATTTAGAAAAGCCTGGAGAAGCTGTTAATGATGCCTTTTCCTTGTTAAAGAGGAGCTTTGGCTGCAGAGACTATTAGAAAGACAATCTCTTCAGTCACTTTATTTTGATGTGCCTGATGTCATGCATAATGTGACCATCTATAACAAAGAAGACATTCTGTTTCCCAGTGTAATGCTTGTATATATATTTTAGATTTACGTAATTACAAAAGTATGAATACCTCATTGTCTTGATGCAATTACTTTTATATGAATTCTATGTGGGGAACATGACTACTTCAATTACTGAAGATGTCTAGTTCTTGCCTGTCTTAGGTAACTACTGATGATAGGTAACTATACTGTGCAATTCTACATCAAGAAGCTTGCCTACCTGGTAAGGCAAATAGGAAAATGAGCCAAATATTGTCTATTGTCTATCTGATTTTGGTGGAGAATTATTCAGAAAAAAAGAATTGCACCATTGCTACTGCTTCAGTATCTGTGAAGTTTTATTAAACTTAGTCCGGAGTTTCCTTTTTCAATGGGCGGTCGATCACGGTATCTAACACGTTTGAACAAAGAAGTTAATCACACAGCTGCAAAAATGTTAAGTAATATTTTGCTTCTGTGTTTGAAAGATTAAACCATTACATATGTCTCCTTTTATTTATTCATTTTGTGTGGCCTCACTAAGAATACACAACCTAAGCAATTCACTTTGGTTGTCCTGTGGCAATTTCTTTGAGTTTCTTGCAGGATTATGCCATACTTCTTGTTTTGAATTGGGCAGCTTTTTGCTCTTTCCCCTGTCAAAGTGATCCCACACAGATTGTAAGACTTCTCACGATCTAAGCATGTACTTTGATGCCAAATGACTCTTCCAGATGCTGAGCAAACACTTCACTGGATTTCCTTCGGTCCCTTAAGGTGTTGACCATAAAGTACTGCTTCCCAATTTCTTAAAATTTCTTCAAGACATTTCTTCCAACCACCTCACTAGATATCAATTATCTTCTGGACAACAGAAGAAATCCTTTTGGGGTTTTTTTTGTCTTTATGTTTATTTGTATTTATTGTAAGGTTATATAGTGTTGGCTTAAGACTTTTGCCCAGTACTGTAATCAACAAACCATGATTACTTTCTTACTGGGTCTATGATACTTTGTTCATTATAGTTACAGGTATGTATTACTATATACAGTACATCTGAAATGCATGGTTTGAAATGCACCAAAAGTGTATTGGGAAGTTCGGAAAACATGAAGTTCATCAAGTATGACCCTCTTAATAAAATGCACTGTATTTGCTTAAAGAGGCATGGTGTAGAATCCTGCCTCTAACATTTACATGACTGAATTTAAGCAATAACACAACTTTTCTCCTCCTCTTCCCTTACCAAACAAGACCGGAATCATATTAACTGGTCCAGGGTGGTTTAGGGTGGGGGAATACTACTGTGTGTGTCTAAACTAGTATGAGGAATCTACACGTCAATGTAAACTGATAGATGGACCAGCGAGAAAGTTCAAATTGGGAATATCTTAGGCACTCCAAACTATTTAGTGGGAAAAATTATCTGAAACATAAACTTAAAACATAAACTGCAGGTGTTTTCTGGTCATTTATGCTAGTCGTATAGTAAAAATCGTACATGCAGCCCCTTAAAAAAATATAGAGGAGTAAAAATAAATCATGCCTGTCGCAGACCCCTGACCTTAACAATGTGTGGAAATGGGAAGCATATACTTTCATCCAGCTCCACTAGACATGATGGAAGTGGAATATAATTTTTTAATAAATTTGTCTCACAACACCTCTTCAGAATAACTGTGTGATAACATATCTGTATTTTTGTATGTAAATTAGATCTTGACATGTTCAAACCAACTGATCATAGAATTTTTTTCCATTATTGCTTTCACATATGTTTTACTGTTAAGCTCATTTTTGTAGCAGGCAGTGCAATTGTATCATCTTATTAGACTTTAAATTGACACGTTTGAAGTTCTTTATCAAAATAATCAAAAATGTAATGAAATTTCCCACGTTAATTGTCTTTTCCGACCTTCACTCAGAGAGGCTGCAGTGGTGTTGCCCAACCACTAGGGGCACAGTGTAAGAGCTGAGGAGACAGTAGGAGCTCTGCTCTCAGTGAGAAATGCCATGTCCAATCTGCCACACTGCCACAGCTACCCATCTGAAGTTAACCTTTAAGTCTCCCAGCAGGCCTGGAGATGAGCAGGAAATGTCATTGTGTGATGACAAACTAAAAGCGCCTGTATATGCTGCTCAATCTATCGTTACTCCTTCCTGTGAAGCGGAACAAGACCATTTGCATGTAAGGGAAAGAGAATAAAGGGATTGGTATGCAAAAACAACATTACTCTGGCATACACGCATAAGCAATCACTGGTGACGCTGGTAAAAGGGTGACGTTGGTCTGTGCGTGAACAAAGATAAATGCCTGAAGGGCAAAGTCTTTTCTTCCTCTCTGAAATAGCTGTCTGAAAGTCTGTGTTTATTGCATTGTAAGTACAGAATGTATCCATCATTAACAACCCTTCTGCCTCCCTAAACTCATCACTGGGCTCTCAGATGGCCTAGTGCTGCTTTTGGCTGAGTTCCAGGCCTGGTGGTTGTGGAGCTGAGTAGGGGGTGGGTCTGGGGCTGGGGTTGTGGAGCTTGTCAGGGGCTGGAGGTTGGGTAGCTGGGTCAGGGGCTGGAGGTTTGGGTAGCTGGGTTCTCATGTAGGCCTGGGGGTTGTGAAGCTGGGTCACAGGCTGGGGTTGGGTAGCTGGGTTAGGGGTTCGAGGTCTGGGGGTTGTGGAGCTGGGTCAGGAGGTCCGGGGCTGTCCGTTTCGGAACTGGTGCCGGCTCCCTCAGCTATGGTGGTATACCCTAAGCTGGTATTACTGCCTCTGCTAGCTAGCAGAAAGACACACTACACTGAGATGTATGGGAGAAAACAATACAGTGGGAGTTGGCAGTTTCATTCACTTTTGAGGGTCTTGTAAAGGTTTTCCATGATCTCTTCCATGAAGAAAATGTTTAATCTCCATTATCATGTCTTTTACTATTTACTGTGTGGTGTAGCCCTCTCTTTGATAATGATAATTATGAAGTGTAAGCCTTTTATTCTGTCCAGACTTTCCCCGAATGGACATATTTAATTAAAACAGTTTAGAAATATAACTTTACAGTATTTTGAACTCCTCTAACCCCCCAAATGCTTAACATGAGCTCTTGTTGCTACTTGTCTTCATCAAAAGATAGAAGAACATAAAGTTTGTTCAAACTGGTCGTTACACCTGGTCAGCTGTCAGAGGGAGCCTGTCTCTAAATGCACATTGTTTTAAAGTGTACCAGATGAGTAGTGAAGAAAGATAATGTTTACTATGTAAAATCAAAGATGCTTATTCGTTTCTTTATGTTGATTACTGCAGGTCCCAGTTGGCTTGGCTGTTTTAGTATGCATAAGTGCGTCCCAAATGACATTCCCGTCCCTATTCAGGGCACTACTTTTGACGAAAGCCATATGCGCACTGGTTAAATATAGGGCACTAAGGGGAATCGAGTGCTACTTGAGACACGTCTCGGCTGATACTCAGTCAGACCATCAAAGTCCTGATTTAAACGCACAAACAAAACAACACACTTGTCTGGCATGAGGGGAGAGTCTCCCAGGGAAGAGTCAAGTGAGACAGACTCGTCACATGGCTCCCAGACCATCCAGACCCATCTTCTAATAAAATTTAAGATCCTTCTATTAACTTTATTTGCACTTGATTGAGCTTTCCTGATCCAATGGAACCAGGCCAATCGTCCCACACCCTTCCAATTCTGGCACTCACCCAACAGGCAGGCTCAAAAGCACTCAATAGGATTTCCAAGGTCAGTCCAAAACTCTATTTTCTCCTCTCACAAAAGTGTCTAGTTGGTTCCAGCCTGTACCGGCCCACACACTGACAGACAATTATACGTATGTGCCCAAATGAGAGATGTTTGTGACAGCAGTGCCTCATCCGAGGTGGACTAAAGAAAACCCACACAATGGCATAACAGAGATAGGGGGAAACAGGAGGCATATATTTGTCAGAAAATATGAGACTGGAAAGGATCTGTTTTATAATAATGAGATAAATCCTGCAGAGAATGTTTTGTCCATTTGCTTTTCATCTGTTCGTCTCAGACAAATTGCTCGTTTTCCTTTATCTTGAGGGATTACTGTGAAAAGAAGCCCAGTCAGAGATGGATATTTTCTTTTGTCGAAGTATATTTTTTTCCATAAGTTTCGCCAAGTTAAGTGGTAAAACACCTGGCTAGTTTCCTCTGGTTCGATAAACCCTGGTTGATTAATGACTTTCCATTGAAGAATTATGGGCCAACAGTACATTCACACATTGTATCATGATCACCCTGTTCCATGGAGTCCCGCTGTGAACCCCACCACTCAATATTGAGCTCTTCCAATCGGAAAAGAGAACCATCGATCACTGTGCTAGTCACAAATGGTTCCCTATTCTCTATGTAGTGCACTACATCCCCATAGGTCCTATTCATCAGAATAGCGCCCTTTAAAGGCCTTACGGTGCCATTTGGGATGTAACCGCTATGTCGCAATATAAAAGAAGGTATTGATACCATTCCCCAAAATGACTGGCGTTATACACATTGTGGTAGATGAGGCATCATGTTCACAGGAAGTTGGATGTTACAGTAGCCCTGGGATACACCATCAGAAGGGCTGCACTCTATATAACTGTACTTCATATCTCCAGCATCGTTCTCCGTGAATACATAGTGTGGAAACAAGGAGCTTCATTTTAGGTTTCAATAGACAAATGCTCGGGATGCCCATTTATACCTTCTGTGTCTAATGCCTCTGTAAGGATTGGATATGTGTAAATCCTTCCGATGTTTGTAGCTCTGGATTGCACCCAGTCCTTTCCTGATCTGCAAACACAGGGATATAATAGTAAGGGTTCATTTTGGAGCCAGGGCACTGGGGATGGATTTTCAGAAGTTATCTGCCTGGATTTTCTACAAACTAAAGGCAATGAGAAAGTCTTAAGGCAGGCTGTAGCACTATATTGTAACAATTTTTGCTACCAAGAACGACAGATGCAGGGCTGGCACTGGTGGAGAAAGAGCTGTGTTTTGTTGAAAGAAAAAGTATTTGACCCCTCACTGTCCAATCACAACATAGTAATGTGTTTGAATCATGCTGTGTGTGGACAGTCTCTCACATTTTGCCCTGGAATAAATTCAAAGTCAATCTTAGTTCATTATTGTTAGCATAAAGAACTCAAAAAAATATAGACCTATTTCATCTTGAGCATTAACTTGAGCCTATTTACAGTCCACATATTGCTAGACCTAATGTACATTGCATTATGACTGAACATGGACATGCCAAAATCCCCCAATTCCATTGACAGTTTCTGCGATGAGACAGGGCCTTAAATACAACTAGATTTGATGTAACTGGGGAAGGGAGAGTGAATCTATCTGACTCTACAGTTATGCATAGGACTGTGGTTTCATTGGTGATTGAGTGGTGATAACAGCAGCTCTGTCACTGGACATTTTCATAGTGGCACTGAATATTCTCCTCTATTCATTTTTTTTTTCTGTTCATGGTCCTTGGTTGGAGAGCGAGATGGTGACATACTGTTGTTTTCCCTCTGTTTCAGTGACAGTTGGACCAATCGCACACTGGCATAGGGATGACAAATCATCAATCATATCTCACGAAGGACCACTCATGTTTGGCCAATGCAGGTCAGATTGTTTTACCAAATGGCACCGTATTCCCTATATATTGTACTACTTCAGACCAGGGACCATATTTTGGAGGTATTAAGTGGTGCACTATAGGAAATAAGTTATAATTTGGGAAACCACAGGACACTCCATGCACTGTCTGTCAGTCACCATGACTCAGTCCAGACCCTATAATCAGTCACATTTGATGAGGAAATCACCACCTCTCTACAACAATTAAGCTCTCAATCAGCCCAGACAAACAGACAACAAGCTGTGTACATTGATTGTACAGTTGTATACCGGACTTCTTTGTGTAGACTCCGTCTCACAGTCGTGGCCAAATGTACTGTCACTCTTGCGCAAAAAAGGCACAATTTATTTTAGAAAACTGTTGAAATTCAAAAAATTCATTGAGTATGCACTTTTCTTTGGTTTGCAGGTGAACAAAAACAAAAATATTAAAATAGTTTAGTAAACGTTAGCTTATTCCAAAAAGAAATCCTGAAATGGCCCACAGCAATATTATTGGCACCTTCTAGAAGTACTTAGAAATAATGAGATTTCAAGAAGGTGATTAGAAATTGAACCCAACTGTGGTTACTTTCAGTTGCTTGCAATATGACAATTACTCATTCAACCACTTTGAATAGAGAAAAGGACTCATTCTCCTGTTTTGTGTCACTGTGTATACTGCAAAGAGCATGGAGAAAATAAAGAGTTGTCTGAGGGGGCCAGACACAAGATTATAGCCAAGCATGAACAATCTCAGGACTAGTCCATAGACCTTGATGTTCCTGTTTCCACCATACATAATTTTATCCACAGAAAACTTGATGGAAGAACACAGCAATGGATTGTTCGAATGGTGGAAAAATCACCTTTATCAACTGCCACACAGATTCAAGCTGAATTTCAAAGACAAGTTATGATAGTTTCAAATTGCACCATCCATCTGTAACTCAGTGAAAAGTGGTTGAATGGTAGGAGACCCACTGCTGAGAGAAAGACAGGGAAATGGGGTTTTAGGGATGTTTCACTGTGTCTGGCACTGGGTGCCTTGATTGTGTGCATGACATCAGGAAAGTCCCAAGGCATTCTGGAGGGCAATGTTGAATACACTGTCAGAAAGCTACGTCTTCATCATGAGTCTTCCAGCAGGAAAATGACCCAAACAGCAACAAATACTGTCTAGGGTATCGACAATATTATCAATGACATCTCTGTTTATTTTCTGATTTACAAGGATAAAGTACATTCCGAATCAAAAGTAAATGCTCTGCAATATTAAAAGGGAAATCACTGTGGTCAATTTCAACATATTTTTAGAGAAAATGTGAGAGTAATTTGAAGAAATTGCAACAGTGCCAATACTTTTAGATACAAGTATAAATACAATTCAGACAGGATTTAATTTAATGGGGAGATTAGGTTATGTAATTTAGTGCACAAGCACAAAACACTACATCCCTTACACAGACCTGTCGGATAATGCTTTACCTGTATGCACTGACCACCTTCTTGTTTCCTGACTCCAACGAGTGCTGCATGTTGTTTGGGTCCAAACTTTTGAAAATAGTCATGCTTAAAATCCTGTATCTGGTCTGACATTTACTGTCCCGGCGTGTTTTCCCCTTTGAAAATATCAGGCAAATTATATTACACCATTTAATTGAGATTTTGCCAAAAATGTCAGCTGATCAAATGTTTGCGTTCAGTTTTTGGGTCTTATTAAAAAGACTTTGACTTTCTCTGAAATGAAAGCCAATATTAGGCTATCTGTAGACACATTTAAATATCTTTGTGCCTGGAACAGACTCATCATAACAATACATTTTCAGTGAGATATATACTACAGTGAGCAGTTTGGTACAGCAAATCCCGTCCAAATTGTCCCCTGGAAGAACAGACATGCTGGGGTTATAATTACATAACCGTGCAAATGGGGCTTAAGTCACTTGTCTGACCGAGGTGAAGGAAGACATGGTGAAGAGAGCAGCTGTATGGCGAGTGTGTCACGTACCCCTGGGACAGCCCCGTAAGAACTGCTCAGTCACAGCTCTGATTAGAAACGGGGGAGGGATGTCGAGGGGAGAGAGAGCAGAGGGAGGAAGGTGCCATAGAACAAGGAGGGGAGAGAGAGATCGAGGCTGAGCAAAGAGAGAAAGAAAGAGAGAAATGATCTTTTTTTTTGTCCTCTGTTATAGGCCCTCTCCAGGTTGACTAAAGGTTGCAGGAGAAAGATTGAGAGAAAATCAAGTAGACAGGTCTGGCCTGGCCTGCAGTGCCTCTATCAGCTTCATCACATCTCTATCAGCCTGAAGATCAACAGCATGGATTTCCCTGCCTGGCTCAATCGATACTGCAGCTACACTAAACTCAATTCAATTTGCATTATTTCTGTTTCAGACCCTGTATGCTCTTTTGTTCTCCTGGTTGATTAAGATGTATGCGCGTTGTCTAAGTGCCACACTGAATTAGAAGAGTGGTCAAGGTTGGACTTGGGGTTTTTAGGATTTTCCAGATACTGGCAGTTTTCATTGCAGGATTCAGACTTCATACTTAAAACTCTGGACTGTTGTTGGAACATATAATCTGCAAGCTGCACTTAGATGGCCCCAAAACATCAAATTTGTGACAGCGTGACATCATTCAACCTTTTACAAATGGCTCTGTGTGAGTTTTTGGTAAGGACTTTTTTTTCATGTGTCTTTCTGGCTCTACGGAATCTAGCAAAACGTTTCTGTATTTAAGTTAAATAAAATTGAAATTGTTGATCTATATTATAACCACCTAAAACAATTCCACGGTAAATTACTTTTATAATTCTCATTTTCGAGGACAAACTGGAAAACGTAATTTAAATGCAAAACAAGACAGAGCAAAAAACAACATAAAGACAAGAGGTCGGAGAGAAAATGTTTGTGTTCAGTAAGCATTTCACACATTCAATAAGCATCAGACCGCCAAACGTTTCCCTAATTATTTATATCTAATCAGGCTGTGCCTGATTATAACCTATCTCGAGTAAGAACCCCTCACCTTTGACCTTTCGTCTTAAACCAGCTCATCAGCGTGCACAGTCAGCCTGTCAGCGGAAAACCAAGCAAAGTGAGAGTGAAAAAGCCAGCCACAAAGAAACAGGACTCTGGGTTCATCCCAGATGGTACCCAGAGGGCCTTAGTCAGACGTGCACCAAAGGGAATAGATGCTATTTGTCTGTCTTTGTCCTCAAGGTTGTTCTTCGTCATGATAGGCATCTGTATTCAGGGCCTTGGCTCAGATGGATAGTTTAATATTGAATTAGAACAGCCTTATCAAGGCCTTATAAGCCATGTTAACTCGCATGATGTGCATTCATTTGGAGAAGACTTCTCTTTCCAACCCTGTTAGGAGAGAGAGAGAGAGAAAAGAAACAATGAAAGATATTGGGGAAGAGTGAGAAGTGAGACTGCCATCTGTGGATGGACTGGTAGATGAATTGTTTTTAGCTTGGGGGAAGCAGGCCTTCAATCTAGACACAGACGACAGATTCACTCTCCCCATTCTCTCACTCTCTGCAACACTTTCTATATTAGGTACTCCCTTGCTGTGAGAGCAATGCAGAGGAGAGGATAGAAAAGATGGAGAGGTAGAAAGCCAAAAGAGAGAAGAGGAGAAATGAGAAGAGAGGAGATGCGGTAATCATTCGAGGCAATGCTGGGCAAACTAGGACAGTTCTTAGAAAGAAGTGCACACTAATCACAGTCCTCATTACAACTTCACTGGGAAAGTTGAACTTGACTGGTGCTTCCCGATTGGTGGACCAAGACTGATTTATTTCATGTCATTGCTGGTGTCTCAGATTTGTCGTGAGATGTAAGTGCTATTACCAAAAAGGGAGAGAAAGTCAACTGTGTTGTCCATTCATGGTGTTCTTTTATTAAAAAAAAGTAGATGTCGCACTTTAAAATAAAATCTTTTTCAAAAAGCTCAAGAACCACTGAAGTAGAGTACCTTTGAGCCAGCTAGATAACCACAACCCTGGCATTAATTAAAATTCAGTGAATGTAGTGTTAATCCTATATGTCTCAATCACCTCCATGTCTGTGGATCTGTTGTGTCGTTGACCAGCGTGCCGTGCCACGTTCAGAGCCGTCAGATCAGAAGGAAAGGCTAACACACACACAAAGTGGTTGAGTTTCACTGTAACAGTATGGTACTTGGGAAGGGCATGTGCATGTGCATGTGAAGGTGTAAGAGTTTATGTGTGCTTGCACACGTGTGAGTGAGCGCACCGGCGCGTGTATATGTGGTGTGGGTGTGCATGTGTGTGTGATGTTTATACAGTGGGATAAGATGGAAGTGTAACAGATCAATGCACCCTCAGACCCGGATGCTAATGGATAACATCTAGGCTGAATCCTAAACAGCACCCTATTTCCTGTGTAGTTCCCTAATTCTGACCAAAGCTCTATGGTCCTTGGTGTTAAGTGCTGCACTTTGTGGGGGAGAGGGTAAGATTTGGCATGCACACCTGGCTCTCCCTCAGCTTCCTGGCCTCCTGGCTCATTTGAAACCCTTCTAAGGTGCTAGTAGCAGAGAGAGAAATAACACATTTCAGCTGCTGTTCCAGTAACCTAGGCCTCTGAGCAGGAAGGAAGAGTGCTGTTACATCATAATATGAAACAGCATATAAAATTGTTAGCTCAATCTCTGCATAACGAAGGCCAGGGCGTGTGTGTTGTGCTTGTGCCTGAGTGTGTGTGTGTGTGTGTGTGTGCAAACAGGATCTCTTTGCCTGTTTTTCTTCAGTGCTAGAGTGAATATTGTAACAGTTTGCTGTTATTCATTGTAAACTTTGAGTATACACAGTATCTGCACTTTGATATCATCCGCAGACTAATGGGGCACTGCGAGGGCAAAAGTCATGCCACTCAAAGAAACACACAGTCAAACCCATATACGCACTCACAAACAGACACACATATAGTGCTAAGCAGAGCTGGTGCGCTTATCACTGTTCGGTTTCCTGACGGAGGTGTTGGATATTATCCATTATGATACATGAAAAAAATCATAACCCAAAAATCAGGGGAGGACATCTTTATTAGCATGAGTATTCAAGATGTTACTTCCTGTTGATGTTAGTGTTCTCAATGAGAACCTGGTAAGCATAGACTTTTATACCAGATTACAGAGGAGATGGACGAGACAGTGATCATTAGCCAACTAGATGTCCTCAGACCCCTACGACAAAGCAAATGTGTGTGTGTGTGTGTGTGTGTGTGTGTGTGTGTGTGTGTGTGTGTGTGTGTGTGTGTGTGTGTGTGTGTGGCCGACTCCTCACACCTCCCTGGGAGGTGTCCTCTGTGTCCTACAACAGGACTGGCTTCAAACGACCTGCTCTGTGTAACCTCCTAACGTAAAGATAAGCTACCCTCATTGTCCTTTTCCCTATTCAGCCTGTGTAGGCTTCAGTGAGTACTGTTAGGCGTTGTTAAGTTATCTTTGATTACATTTCATGGCCTTAATATCACAAAGAAAAACCCACTCTACTTTGACTGTCTGTCTGCTGCCTGAGGTACGGTCTTTCCCTGCTGAACCCTGGTTTATGCATCCAGCTCTGCTATGTACAGCAGGGTACAGGCATGTAGCCTAGCGAGAGAGAAGGGAAACCTGGTCCTGTACTAGCTTTGCACTGCACTGAGTGCGTTGCTGCCCTTGTAGAATTATAACACACACTACGGTTCACGACTGATGTGGTTATGAGTCTCTTGAGTGGTGCTGCTTGTGTTTAAAGTGTGAAATGGCTCCTGAGTCTTTGTGTTTAAAACACAGTGGGACTCTGCCTGAGGCATTTTTGGTGTGTTTTGTAACTCACTGTATATCAAAGCAACGCAAGAGTGAAAGGCAAATGTTAAGGCAGAGACAATGAGAGCGGGATAGAAAGAAACAAAGAGAGGGGTACAAGAGGGAGATGGAAAGAGGGCCCTGGTCAAATTAGTGCACTATATAGGAAATAGCGTGTCATTTTGGCCGAATCCCTTTTGTAGGAGGATTAACTGTGTTGTAAAAGGGCTCTACAAGAGACCCTTTAGCGGTGACATTTAGCAGAAGAGCAGTGCCCTTTGAGAAAACTCAATTTAACAGGAACACACAAAGGTCAACACATCATGGCGGGCACACTTCATGAATCATAACAGAACTTAGCTGTTGATTCAATGTTCAGTAGCTAGATTTCCGTCCAATTGGCCGCAGATTATCATGTGACAATTCTAAACTCTGCATGAAGAAAAAATGCAAATGTTCTTACCGGTGGATTCTTACATTTGCAATTTTACCACTAAACAGACCTTTTGCAGCTATAAAAGCATGTGCTTGATGACATAGTGTCCATACATAAAAGCCACTTTTTCTAAATATGTTTTCATGCACCAAATTGAAATCTAATATTCAATGTGTTTCCACTGCATTTTCAACTGTACAGATTGTTTTGTGGTAAATAGCAAATATTTCCATTCTGGTCTTGGCATTTGCACTCTAGGAAAACCATTCACAAACACAATGTGGCTGTGCTACACTAGACTTCATGATGTCATTATTATGGGTAATACCATATAACACTTAAAAAAACTCCTGATAATTATTGGATAAGAGCATCAAGCTCATCCCTGTAGATTTTCACCACCCTGTGAAGTTCATGATAACTTAGCTTGATAAAATAATAGATGAATTGTCATATTTGGAGGACAACAGAACATACAGTCGTCATTGCAATTGGATGGTCATTCTATCAATATTTACAGATAAAAGCATTACCAAAAAGCCATCGATGTAATCCACTTCTGTATTCAATTTAAAAGCTGTTCAAGAAATGGTGGTAAGTTATGCACCCTTTACTCTTCTGCTTCCATCCCTCCATCCATCTCAACCAGCAGGTCAATTTTTGGAAGGAGGTATCCCTTGTGGCCGGCTGCTTCCGGTGCAGTGTGTTATGTTTCACCAGGATCTATGTATGGGAATGTCCTGAACTATTTAGAGAATAGGGCGCCCTTTTGGATGCATATCAGGTCAACTCAGCTGGTCCTTTTTCCTTTAGCTGAAGATCATTTTACCACAACGATCAGGAAAACAGACGTCTATCAACAGCTACTTCTCTAACCCCTTTTGCAAAAAAGTTGGGACGCAGTGTAAAATGTAAAGAAAAACAGAATGCAACAGAATATATGGGGGTGCATTAGTGCACATGTTATGTGTGACTTGCACTTATGTGAAGGCCCCATTTATGCTGAACAGTATATACAGGTTTTGGAGTAACATATGCTGCCATCCAGGCAAAGTCTTTTTCAGGGAAGCCCTTGCTCATTTCAGCAAGACAATGCCAAACCACATTCTGCACGTATTACAACTGCATGGCTCTGTAGTAAAAGAGTCCAGGTGCTAAACTAGCCTGTTTGCAGTCCAGAACCTGTCCCCTATTGAAAACATTTGGTGCATTATGGAATGACAAATACGACAAAGGGGAGCCTGAACTGTTGCGCAGCTGAAATCCTATATCAAGCAAGAATGGAACAACTTCCCACTTTCAAAACTACAACAATTGGTCTCCTCAGTTCTCAAACGCTTACAGAGTATTGTTAAAAGAAGAGGTGATGCAACACAGTGGTAAACATGCCCCTGTCTCAAACGAAACGTGATGCTGGGATCAAATTCAAAATGTATGTGTATATTTCCGAAAACAATAAACATTTTCAGTTTCAACATTTGATATATTGACTTTGTACTGTTTTGAATTAAATATAGGGATAAAAGATTTGCACATCATTGCATTCTGTTATTATTTGCATTTTATGTAGTGTCCCAACTTTTTTGGAAACAGGGTTGTATTTAGCCAAGATGTTGCATGTATTTCCAAGGTGACACTTTGCCTGCAAATAAAAAAAAAAATTCTAATTTATTACAGATACACTTTCCACTTGATAGTTGAATGGAGGTAGGCAGAACAGGGTTACAAAGGGTCTGTGTGAATGACTAGCACTTCAAAAACAAGCTGATTCACAGACTTTTCACCTTCCCAGGAGTAGCAGCTATTATGAATGCTGAGACAATGATGAAGTGATTCACTTTGACAGGAGTGAGCCTGATACCTCTCTGTAGTCCTCGGCTGTATCCCAAGTTAAGCCACGTATTGATATGGCTGTGCGTGTCTCTGTCTCCGTGCGCATGCACGTGTGTCAGATGTGGATCCAAGTGTTTTTTCATGATATAGTGATAGAATTTCTTACTTAAATTGTAGACTTTCACTCAGCATTCCACTACGATACTTTCCTTATTACCAAAAACTTTCAAACCATGCCCTCTAGTCCTCTTTGTATGAGAAGTAGAGGAAATTCGATCATAAAATCCTAAACCCAGTAATCCGAGAGAAGAAAAATAAGTGTTTCCGCCAAAGTGGTCATTTCCCGTGCAGCGATCCTGTTCTGTAGTAGTGGTCAGGCCATCCTATATAGTGAACGTAGACTACCTCAGAAGTCTAACTAGCTCCTCTATATCCTTCTGCCCGCTATCTCCATTTTCTCAATTCTGTCTTCCTAATCAACTCCACACCTCATTTCTCTCCTACTCTCCCAGCCCCTCCAGTCTGTTGGCCACATTCTCTCTCCCCTTTCCTCTAAACCTTCTCAACTTTCTCCTTCCATTCTCCGATCCATCCCTTTCTGGGTTCTTTGATTGGCCACATTAATGCTTGGAAGAGTTACTGTAAGAAGGGCCTGTGGTGCCATTGAGAAGAAACATCCCAAACGGCTTCCTTTTCCCTATATACAGTAGGGCATTACTTTGGACGAAGGCACTTTGGGGAGTCCTGGTCTGAGGTAGTGCACTAAGTTAGGAATTCGGTGCCATTTGGGAGTTGGTTTGAGTTTTAAATGTAGACTTAACAGGATGCCTATGAGAGGAAAGAGAGAAAGTGTAGTGAAATCGGGGGCTATTCGGGAAGAGATTAGACAACAGGAAATAACAAAGTACCTCAGGCGTTTTCGTGCATGATCAACATGTTTTAGTGGAGAGATTATATGTATGTTTGTATGCGAGTGTTTGCGTGTGTGTGTGTTCAGTAAAGTGGAGATTAGTGTCAACATACTGAACCCTAGGAAAATGCATTAACAAGACCCTTAAAGGGGCCATTTCAAGGCTTTTACTGTTCTACTAGCATATTGTCAGGATAAATGACCAGAAGACATCTAATGTTTTAAGTTAATGTTTCAAGCATTATTTCTACAAAATTGTTGTGAGTGGCTGAGATATGCGCCATCTTATTGTTCTGTCTGTCAGTTTGCATTGATCTGAAGTCTCCTCATACTCACTTTATACCCTCGCAGTACTATCCTCCCACCCTAACCCACCCTGGACTAGCTAGTACTATACCAGTCAGTACTATCCTTCCCACCCTAAACCACCCTGGACTAGCTAGTACTATACCAGTCAGTACTATCCTTCCCACCCTAACCCACCCTGGACTAGCTAGTACTATACCAGTCAGTACTATCCTTCCCACCCTAAACCACCCTGGACTAGCTAGTACTATACCAGTCAGTACTATCCTCCCACCCTAAACCACCCTGGACTAGCTAGTACTATACCAATCAGTACTATCCTTCCCACCCTAACCCACCCTGGACTAGCTAGTACTATACCAGTCAGTACTATCCTTCCCACCCTAAACCACCCTGGACTTGTTTATACTATTCCAATCTCATTCGGTAAGGGCAGGGGAGGAGGAGAGTCATGTTAATGTTTGAATTCAGTCTTGTAGGCAGGATTCTACACTCTGACCCTTTAATCAAATACAGTGCATTTTGATGAAGGAAAGAGACCCTTCACTTAATCTATAGACAAATAGAGTAATGGTCAAGAACATGATCCTTTAAGGTACAGCTTACACATGTTTTACTTTTTGTACCATGTCAACAGTCTGGTTTTAGTACATGGAGCTAGCTGTGGTGGATATGTTCAGACCTAAGGTGAAATATGGTGAGAATTAAACCAAGTTTTAATCCTGCTGCTAAATTAGTGCATATACCAGTTTATTTTTATATGACATGGATATGCACAATTCCCTATAGCAAATTCTGATTCCCTATACTAGCATTTTTCCGGCTAGCATTTATACTGTCTGTTCACAATATTTGATGCTCCCTGCAACCTTAACAACCGATTGTGTAACTGATAACACAATCGGTTGTTAATTGATTTCACTTTTTACCCAAATACATTTAATTAATTTACTCTGATGATAGTGCACACCATTGGCATTTCTAATTTAAATACTGACGATATTGGGAAGAAGTGGAACAATTAAATACAGCTCCGGATAAAATTAAGAGACCACTGCACCTTTATCTTTCCTTTCCAAAAAAGTTGAAAAGGAAAGTTTTGAGTGAGGAACAGAAGCGTTCAATTTGCAGTGGTCTCTTAATTTTAACCCTTCTTTTCCTCACTCAAAACCTTCCTTTTTGACTTTTTTGGAAAGGAAAGAAAAAGGTGCAGTGGTCTCTTAATTTTTTCTGGAGCTGTAGTTTTGGGGAATAACAGCTTGCTGACAAAAACACAGATTCTTTTATATTTTAGCCCATTGCCAATAATGAGAATTTTTCAACAGATTAGATCATGACATGCAAAACCTGCTGGAATAATAAGCAAATTGATATGCTATTTGTTTTCCCCATTTAGAATGAAACAGACATCAGATATCAGGTCTCTCTGTCAAACTCCTACGTTGTCTTACCGTAGGTGTGATGTGTTTTCAATGTTTCACCCTACTTACTTTAGTCTGTAAAATGTAATCACTAACAAGGTTAAAGTGTGGATTAGACTGACTTTCGTACATGCTGTCAAAAGGCAGCATATCAGAATTTTAATGGGAGTAACAATTTTTTAATGGGAGTAACCAATTTGTTGACAACATTTTTGCATACAATAAAACAGCCGTATTAGTTTTATAGTTTTATAGAACAATTGACCCTTTTCCATTTAGCTGCGGTCGATATGTTGAACTCCAATCTTAAGGGGTGTTTCTAAAATGCTCATCCAATCCCCTTGATCCCATACCTAACTACGTCAATCATATGGGTTCACAGTGCTGTGGCAGGACAGTGTAATGGTAATGGCAAATGAATAGCTTATTAGTATATAATGTATATACAGTATAGATATGCAATTTATGTAACCAAATTGTTGTGAAGTATATTTATAGTAGCTACTGTACTAGGTCACATTGTAATGTTTTTAATGTGGCATGCTTTTCTCTCTTTGCTTCTTGTAGATGATCCACCAAAGCATATTTTGTTTGGTTTCAGAAGTAATTGGTACTCTCATTAACATGGCCTCTGCAATGGATGAATATAATGCATTATGCAAATGTGTCTTAGTTGGCATGCTATAAAATGCTCCACAACACACCAACTTGGTAATGTTTCTTGGTAATGTCTGTCCACTAAATGGTTATGCTGTGTCATGGATTCATCTTTGAACAATGCAGTTTACAACAACAACCAAAAAGACACAAATGTGTACATGGGACAGTGGAAAACAAATAAAAAAATGTCTTGACCAATTTACATATCATACCTAACGGAATTCATGGCAATATTGGCTGTTCATTTGGTCTTGTTTTGGCATAGATTTAACAGAGCTGGCAAATGTTGAAGTCTGTTGGGGGATCCTGAGCTCAGAGAAGATTATCATGGGTTTAAGATGGGGTGCTAAGAAAGGAGAGCATCTTGCAGGGTCCCACTTTACTTCTTTTTTGTTGCCCATTTCTTTTCCATTGTAAAATTTTTTTTACTCAGAATGTGAATCCAATAATCTCATACAACTATCACTTTTGGATTATTTCCTCAACCTCTTAACCCCACCAACATCATCACTTCTGTTATTCATAGCTCTGTCTGTTTTAATAATAGACTTTCTGGGGTTTTTTTCACAGTGACTGTCACACTTTACCAATATATACCAATGCAAAGCATGTGCACATTGTGACAATCTTCTAAAAATCGCTTGTAGAACTCAAAGCTGTTGAGCTAAAGTGTTACAGAGCAAATGACGTCAGGGAGTCTAGGCTACAAGATTGCCTTGTTTGTTTTCACCAGTGACTCACTCAGTAAGTATCGGATATCATCATTGCTGCAACATTTGGGCTCCAAACTAATAACTTCAGTTACATCTAGTGGATTCTTAGGAGCAATGAGGTTGTAGAATGTACTCTCTGTGACGCAAACAAGCTTCAGAGGAGCTCAGGCATGTCCTATTGTTTTTCAAAGGAAGGATTTAAAATAGGAACATGGTCAGATATGGGTCAGGAGAAATGCTTTTCCCCCTTAATTTGGGATTTTCAATTTGTGATTAAGGCCCTCCTTAAGCAGGATTCAAACCCAGGTCTTGCACGGAAGCAGCTAACGACCAGGCTAACACTACCCCACTCAGGGGGACCTATTGCTGTGTTCTTAAGTTTACTGGTCACCATATGAATACCGCAGCCTCGTTTTATCCAACATGAAGAATCCGACATTCAGGCATTACATTTTCTGACAACCTGGTCAAAAATACATGATATGGGTATTCGGCTCATAAGAAAGGGTATGCACCTAGGCAAACATAGTTAACTATGTAGGTAATAACAATGGACCTAGTGAAAATTACAGTCCTCTTCAAGTATGTCACAATGGAATGACAGAAAATACTCTAGGACTCTCACTGAATCTGTTCAGAGAGACAGCATTGTCAATTATGGGTGAGGGGGCAAAATCATACATTTAAACTGATTTAAACTTCTTTTATGATTTTGCGTGTGGATTTGTGTTGCGCTTATAAACCATCAATGTTTCAACACTTCAGACATGGAGTCTGAAAATCACACTGTCTTCATACTCTGGATAATGCTCCACTGATTTACTGTATCTGTCACAGATCTACCCACTTAGATCAGAGAAACTGGTGAAAAGTAATGGGACTTCATCACCCTCCAATGGGTCATGAAATATGATAAATGAAAAACTATGACAGAGTCTTAGTAATTTCTCTGCCATGTTGCTGCTTCACCTCAGAGTTTCAAGATGGACCATTACTCTTCATTAAGTTGCATCATGCTCTCCCTCTTTCGGTGGAGGGAGAGAGAGGGAAAGAAACCGAAAAGGGTGAGAGAGAGCCCTGTGAAACTGAGGCTGCGAGACTGGGACCTAGGAAAGAGTGAGCCATTACAGAGCACTGCGTACCATATATAAACTACACACTGTATACACAGAGAGATATGGCCTCTGGTCTATAGAAGGCTCAGAGTAGACATGAGGCTTTAATAGGAGGAGTATATGAATTCATTTCAGCACCCACTCCATTCTTTTCATATTGTATATCTTGAGCGTGCAGACAAGAAACTATTCAGCTCCCTTCTGCCTCTCCTTATAATGTGATACATCTGCATCATGGGGTGAGAGGTGGGTGAAACAATAAGAGTTTATCTTGAAGATGCAGAGTCTAGTCTTGGAAATTACCTAATATTTCTATACGGACCCTTTCTCTTTACCCGGTACCCACAGTTGCTATGCTAAGCCCATGGATGTTAGGGCAGGCAATGTCCCATTCACTGCCCAGGAGCATTTGATCGTTAGACCTGAGAAAAGAGTGCTCCCTACTGGCACTCCATCATCACTTCCAGCAGCATCTGGTCTCCCATCCAGGGATCGACCAGGACAGAGCCTGTTTACCGTTGAGGAAAGCTAGCAGTGGGATTAGGGGTGCTATGCTGCTGGCCGTCATCATGAACATTTTCTCTCTAAATCTGTGTCTCACCCCCCCCCCCCCCC